>VXBA01004050.1:5578-83224 GCA_013399895.1 Serilophus lunatus | reverse complement strand
CTGCCTGCCCGTCTCTGCCTGCCGTGGCGCAGGGTGTCTTCGTGGGCGCGGGCTTCTCGTCTAACGGGGGGAGAAGCGCTAAGAGAAACTAGCTTTAGGCACTGACGCCAGGATAAAAGCGGTTTTGCGCAGTTCCCCCCATAGTGGAAGTGCACCCGTGTGTTTTCGCATGCCGATGCTGTGCCGTAACCGCACGCGAAAGGATGACGGAATCGCACAGAATCAGTTAGGTTGGAAAAGACCTCTGAGATCATCGAATCCAACCTATGGCCCAACGCCACCTTGTCAACTAGACATGGCACTCAGAGCCACATCCAGTCTTTCCTTAAACACCTCCAGGGACGGTGATTCTACCACCTCCCTGAGCAGCCCGTTCCAATCACCTTCCTGTAAAGAAATTCTTTCTAACATTAACCTAAACCTCCCCTGTTGCAGCTTAGGACTGTGTCCTCTCGTCCTGTCACTGTTTGCCTGGGAGAAGAGACCGGCCCCCCCATCTGGCTACAGGCTCCTTTCAGGCAGTTATAGAGAGCGATAAGGGTCACCTCTGTGCCTCCTCTTTTCCAGGCTGAACAACCTTTAGCCGCTCCTCCTAAGACTTGTGTTCCAGAAAAAGCGCCCAAGTTTTGGCATCACTTGTGCAGGAACGCAGACATGGTTCAAAGACGGGGCTGCTGCCACGGGGCATAGTGGTGTCTCCTTGGGGCTCCTCTCTTGCTCCCAAAGCCTCCCTGGCTGCTGGGAGCTTCCACGGGGCTGGAGGGCTGCGGACACCTGCTGAGGGGGGCAGGCGTGTCGGGAAAGGCAGGGACATGTCGAGGCTGTGCAGCAGCCACTGGCTCTGTGGTGCACAAGGCAAGGAAAGCCCCCAGGCCGGTCACGGCACCCACGTATTTTTCTAAAGCACAAAAATTACCACCAGTTGCCCTGGAAGCCCTTGCAGCGTTGGCAACTAAAATCAAGCAGGAAAAAACCCTTTTACACGATGTCAGGAAGAGATTTTTGCAGATTTCCCTGTAAGGATTTGATCCAGACCAGCTAAAGTGCAGACTATTAGTCAGCATGTTTAGTCACAAAGCAAACATTTCTCTGTACCCTTGAAGTACAGTTACCAGATGGCAGCCCAAACTGATCTCCTTACAAACACAGCATGAGCCTTCTATAGTAATGCTTCATATTTTGCAAATCAAAGCTGCGTTATCCATAATAAGAACTTTTTTTTTTTGAGAATACACTCTCATTCACTTGGATTCAGTAAAGCTGGAATGCACCATTTCGCAGTCATTTAAACATAAATGTCTGTACACATGTCATTTAGAGATGAACGCAGACCGTCTCTATGGAAACAGTTTAGCTATAGTGCATCCAAGAGGAACAAATGCAGCCTGGGAAAAAAAAGAATTCTAAAGGCATTGCAAGTATATGTGTTGCATTATTTTATTCAGAAAAAAAATGTTAAGAAAAATGTTAATCTTTTATATTAAACTGCCTGAATATAGAAAGCAAGAGCACATTAAGGAGCCTAGCCTGTAACTACCTCCTTTCAAGTATCCAGGGGTATAGATAAGTCAAGACACGGAAGCTTGTCACTGGTGGTCATTGATATAGTCCACATATCTCCTGCAGGTTGGCCAGAGATTGTATGCTAAGAAGACTGGCAACAGTGCAGGCCACCAGCTCTTTCAGTCTTACCTTGTCCAGCACCATCAGCAGCACCCTGGGTCACAGTTCTCCCCATCAATACAGGCTGATCTGGTTTCCCCTACAAATGCAGGTATGGGTGAAGAAGAATTTCTGAGGTTAAACTAACCAACCAAACTCCCCAAAGCCTCCCAAAATAAACTAAAAAAAAAAAGGGGGTAGAAAATAATTGCAAATATTCAATGCAGCTATTAATTTATATTTGCCATCTATACCTAGGACTGTGAAGGACTAGAAAATACTTCTGAAATTCCCCTCTTGCCTTTATTGCTATTTTCTTATGTTAGTTTTTATATTGCTGTGTTCTCAACTTTAGGAAGGGGCAACACTGACCATGAAATATGGGTATATGAATAAATTACTTAAAAAACTGAGTTTAATCGATGCAGATGGCAGTGTCATGGTTAGAGCAAGTTAAAAATACAGAATCTAACGGACATTACAGGCTAAATATAGGTGGGCAAAGTGAAATAATGTAGGCTAGAATTTGGTCAGACAATAACTGTTGTTCAGCCTATTTTTTCTAAAAATTTGTCTTACTTATTTTATGACCGCAGTGGAAGTGCCATTTTAGCTCAATAGTGCCCTTTTAGTGCCTTGCTGCAGCTTTGGTCTGAGATGATTCCAGAAAGAAGAATACTACCCACCTGAACAACAAACATTCTCTTTGTTTCTCCTGAAACATGAAGAAACTTTTGTTTTCCAAACAACTCCATAGTCATTCCAGCCTTAATTATTTTGTGGTATTTAGTAGGGCACCGGAGCTGTACGCCACAAGAGCTAAAAAAAAAAGTAACTTGATATTTTACCTTTTAAATGACCAAAATTAAAGCAAATATCTGATAAATTCCAAGCTACTGTATTCTGCTTGGTTGAATTTCTGCCACTATCCATTCCAAAGAACATACTGGTGCAGGAGTTCTTCTTTCTGAGCATGAGAAATAAAGGAAATACTAATCATCACATTTAGAAAGCCTCCAAAAATCCCTCAGCAGTCAACACTGTACGTCAGTGAGTACAACACATTGTGATTTCGAGGCTGCAAATGAAATGAGGAAGTAAGAACAATTCTCCATATCCTTTTATAATTTTGTCCAGATAATCTTTAAAGAGTTGCAATAGGAAGATTACACAGATTCCAAAATTTGAATTTCAGAGAAATGTTATAGCATAGGAAAGCTGTTAGCAACCAGATTGTACTGTTTTGGCTCTTCTTGGTTGTAATGGACAGGCCATGGTGCTCTTTTCCTGGTAATGGGCACAGATGCTGAAATTTTAATTTGATAGTACGTATTTAGACAAAAAAGAATAAAGTGATGACTTGTGAAAAAGGTCCACTCACAGAGGTTTATAAACTCATATTGGACCAATACGAAACAAAAACTATTTCCTTGACACTCTATTCCCCCTTGGTATTAACTATGGAGGAGAGAGATTCCATTAGTTTGAATTACAGTGAACACATTTTATTATTTTGCACTTAGAAGGAGTCAGAAGTCAGAGCTTTGCTGAATGGTGCACAGGCCCTTAACTTCTGTTTGCCTCAACTTTCCCAGCTGTGTAGTGACTATCACTATGCCTCGCTTTGGAAAGTACAACTAAGAAACACTTCTGAGCTGTTTAGTATCATACGAATAGCATTTTAAATGTCCCTATATGTTTTTCGTTTCTCATCACAAGAATTCCCAAAAGTTCTAAAATCCAGGGGGCAGTGGGAATTTTAAATTAGAAAAAAACAATAAACTTACCTCAACGTAGAAAAGAAAATTTCTTCAGCACAGTAACATGCAGTGCACTAGAGGGCTCTCAGGAGTTAGAAATGGATGGAATGCACTCTTGGAAAGCACATACTTCACAGGACTTTTCCTTACAGAATTTAAAATAGAAGTTGCTGTGGTTTTATGTGTGGGTTTTTTGTTTTTTTTTTTCAATAACGTGAGGTTCATGTAAGTTTATAGCAGTTCATATGCAAACCACCTCTCAGTAGAGTTAGCTTGCAAACTACTTAGCTTGCAATGAAATACCTAAATGTGAGCCATACTTAAAACTGAAATATGTGCTAGACGACAGCTTTTACTCAGTTACTTTTATTAACCTAAGGAGTTTACCAGAACAAAGGATGTATCAAGCTGAGTAGGTAAGAAATTTTATTTTTATAGCAGTATATATACAACATGCACTTATACTATCTTTATTTCTTTGAAAGGATATATAAGCCACTGTCCTTTCACTTTAAAACTATAGCTAGATACTTTTTATGACTTCTCAATAGTGAAGAGAATTAACCATCTTTCGTTTTTAATGTGTGTTTATGAATTATAGGAACTGTATTCACAGACAACTAGGGAAATTTGGCACTGCTAATGCATTTTTATATTAGTGAATATGTGCATATTTAACTATTAGAGCTACTGATGGTTAATATTTGGATAATTTAGAGCATTGCCATAACATGAGGTTTAGTGAAGACTTTGTCTCGTAAGAAAAAGATAATGATCTGAGTTTGAAAAACTTTTCTTCTAATGCTGTAATGCAACCAGCTGAGATTGCAAATTGAGCCTGTATTTAATGATTTTGATATTTAATTTATACTGTAATGAGAAAGTGAATGATGTATCCTGACAAATTTTTATATGCCTACTCTTGCATCTGGAACTTCTTTTCTCTGAAAAATATAGAACCACAGATACAATATGTGAGTAAAGAAATTATTACTATTTTCTTTTTTGCAGTTTTCAAAGGAGATACATTAGATCTTTTAGACTACAAGTCAGTAAACTTTGCTTACGCAGCTGGCTCCATTCATTCTCTGAAGCCAATCACTTTCCCTGTGGTGGCTGATAAGAATTTATCAGCTTGAGAAGGTGGATTGTCAGCGTCCTTAGTACTAACCACTTTCCCAGGCATATCAGTAGCCTTTGTCCATCATCCATGCTGGAAGCTACTTGGAAAACGAGAATTAGAAATTGGGGAAGGGAAATCATGAATCATCACTCTGGCTGTAATACACAGAAGACTTTATGCTGTTTTCATCATGTGGATTCACTAGAGAAATGACCAGCTTTGATCAGCTGAGTAAAATCAAAAACTTGTTTATTTGCTGCCTGTGCCCCTCACGGGTGCTGAGGCTCTGGACTTGCAGACGCCCAAGGACAAAGAGAAATCTGCTGGTGGGCACAGCCTGTGTGATCTACCTGGGATTCCTTGTCAGTCAAGTCGGTCATGTTTTACCCCAGCACAAAGGAGGACATCAAAAGATCAGTTCCAGAAGTCTCCAAGATGCAGCTCAAACTCCTTTTCTGGGCATCCCACTGGATGGCACCCTGTCACCACCTAATTTCCAGGAACCCCAGCTTGGTAGCAATGGGACCTTGCTGCCACCCAATGTAGTTTATATCACCCTACGGTCCAAGCGCAGCAAGCCTGCCAATATCAGAGGCACAGTGAAGCCAAAGCGCAGGAAGAAAAATGCAATCCCTTTGTCCTATGGGCAACACGTTCCAAAAGCCACTTTTATGGGCCTGGAAGAGGTCTTTGCCCAGCAGCCAGGGAGGGCCACGCATGGTGCGGGCACAAAGGGAGCAGCAATAGCTCTGGAGGCAAGAAAGTACCAGCTGGCTGAACAAAGACATAAAGGAATGGCAATCAGCAAGAGGGATCAGCAGAGACCTGGGATGATTTATGGAGCTATAGAGGCACAGCCCCAGCCTGAGGAAAGCAATATCAGGATTTACAGCGAGAGCTCTCCCTCGTGGATGAGCAGAAATGACATCCTAAACATGCGCATGCTGGCAGATTCTCCGATAGAGAGCATCCAAGAAGTACCTTCGCACAAAGCAGTCCTGGTAGTGTTTGCAAGAGGTCCCGGCACCACAGGAACTGCTTGTAGTCAAGGACGCTGTGGGATTGTCAAAAGACCCCTTGACATGAGCGAGGTGTTTGCCTTCCATTTGGATAGGATCTTGGGGCTAAACAGGAGCTTACCTTCTGTAAGCAGGAGATCGGAGTTCTTCCAAGGTAACATATTCCTATGGGTTTCAGCTTGCAGATGGAGTGCAGAGGTTTCATTTCCCCTCCTGCATTAGCCATGGGGCAGCAGCCACCACCTTTAACTCCTTTGAGCCTGAGAACTAACTGCCTTGTTACAGGGAAATAAAGCCTCTATCTGTGTATAACTTCTTCAGTGCAGTTCTCCTGTCCAAAAGATGCTGTACCCCAAAATTTTCATAAAATACCTTTGAGTTGCTGAGGGCAGCAACAGTTTCCCTTACACAAGAATCTGGAGTGAGAAAAAAGAGATAGAGTAATCCGTACATTGCATGACATTGTGCAGACTGCCTGAAGTGAAACTGGTGAAAGAGATTACAGAATACTGTGATTCAATGGGTATTTCTGGGTTTTTTTGTTTGTTTGTTTGTTTGTTTTTTAATGTTTTCTCATCTTTTAGGATCTACTTTAATAAAATACTGTCGAGACTGGGCACAAAAATTTGTCTCTCAGGTGATAGGAAAGAGGGTTTGCATTTAGTCAGATAATCTACTTGGAGAGGTAAGGAACTTAGCTGCAGAACCTTGAATCTATGTTCATGGTACTAATCCCCATGGGAACTGAAAATTTTTTAAAAAGTGCTTCCCTCTCCTCTGGTAGTTAAAAATGAAATGAAATACATTTCCGTGAATCCTGCTGTACATTTTGAGGTTCACTATATATCTATACATTATCCAAAGAAATATACACAGGAAATATCTCACGTTGGCTATTACATGATTGGTATAGAGTTTTCAAATAAAAATTTGATTTTTAACCTTTAGTGAAATTAAAGGTAAATTTCAAACATGTAATGTGAGTTAGAAGTCGTCTTTTAACACTGCTACCTTCTTAAATACGTGTTCAGCATAACTCCTATTTTTGTACAGTCACAAATCACAGTCTAAAAGGACTATGTTTCATTTTAATGAATCATTGCAAAAGCAGCTAACTGTGTTTTTGCTGTTCATTTCTTGCTGCTGAAATTAGCTTTTACCAAATATTTTTATATCAGTCTGCATTTTTTAAAAAGAAAAGTAATGCAAGAATGACTTTTTAAAGTCTGTCAGCAGGAAGACAAGCCAGTGATCTCCAGTTTCTTCCTGCTTTGTAAACCTTCCCTTTGGCAGCCTGTACAATAATGTGAATGAATCTCTAGGAACAACAGTTTGGAGGCTTCTGAATATTATTCATATTTGCAGAGCATGGCAGATACATTATGCCTATTTTATTTTTAGGAACAAGATCTATTGCTATAGAGCTGTCATAAGGCATTAAGGTAGTTTGGTTGGAGGGACTCTGTGCAGTGTGGCTGTGGAGTTGACAGATTGCAAACCTTGGAAGACTGCTATTAGGCTAATTGTGCATTTGTTGCTCAGTGTCTGTCACCTTACGGTATGTTTTGGACTGTCTGTGACAGAGTATGTCATTCTGCCCTCTTTAATTTTCTTTTCCTCATAACTGGCTATGTTCCTATTGCAAGAAGTGTGTTGCTAGGTGATGAGAAGAGAAATAACATTATTTTGGTCTCACTTCATTTTTTCCAGCTAAAGGCTGAACAGAGCATTTGGAGCAGTGTACCCTGTCTCTCTCCATTTCTCTAGCCTGGAAATACGCTGGAGCTCAGATGCCTAATAATTACTTGAGCTCTTTGCTATTGATGTATTTGTGGTTGGCATAATCTGAAAAAATCTGTGTTGAGAAAAAGAGCAAAAAATGTTTTAAAAAATAATATGATCAATTAGCTCATTTCTATGACCCATATGTATATAAGCTAAGATTAGGTGGGCATTGTAAAGTTTTCTACAGAGTGGTGTGTGTGAATGATAGTTATTCACATGGGAAAGCAAGCAATGCAGGATTAGAAACTGTGCATGTGTGTATGAATGTACACTATTTCTAGGCTGACATATCTCTCTCCCCAACACATCCCTTTTGCTTGCCTCAGTTGTGATGTGATCTAACAAGACATGTTTGATGTAGCATTAAAATCTTAAAAAATGGGCTTTTCAAAACTGTCATTCATTTTGTCAAAAGCAGTTTCAAAGAACCGCTTAGTAAATCCCTGTACAGGTCCTGTCTCTCTTATTCCCACAAATCTGCCTCTGAATTTTTTTTTCAAAGCCTGGAAAAATGCTGTTTATATTCCCTGTGTGCTACCCTCATCTATCCCACTTAATTCCAAATATTTTTAAGTGTTAACTGAATGTTTTTGTGGTTTGTCTATTTTTTTTCATCATAGATGGAAAAATCAAATATGATAACTCTTTCATATTTTTGCAGTGAATTGTCAGAACATAAAAAGCCTTCAAAGTACAGGTAGGAAAAGCCCTTTTGAGTCTAGCATAAAAGTCTAAAAGAGCATGAGTTTTGGCATATGCGAGCAGTCATTCGTTACTCCCATTGCTACCTACAAGTTATGAAAAATGTTGAGATTTCAGAGACATCTATAAAAAAAGGACAAGCCTGTAAAACAACAAGAAATAATAATGAAATTATGTCTGTTGTGGAAAATGGAGGCTGAACCTTATATATCTGAGTTTTGGGATGGTCACATTGATACCACAGCAATGAGATTCTTTATTATTTCATAACTGTAACGTGAGGAACAGAAGAGACATAAGCAACCTTGCTTGGTGCCACAGCCCTACCTTAATTACCTTTGCACAGAAGCTAAGTAAAATGACTGCACGTATTGCCTCTAGCTCAGCAATCACATTTGCAGGGTAAGATGATGGCAATGATTTTTAGGGCTTCAGCTACAACAGGAATAACGTGGGCTGGAGCAGGCTTCCTTCTGGGTTGCAGCTGACAGCTGTAGGGATAACACTCTGGCTCGTGGATCATAGCAACAAGGGTGAGCTCTTTATTCAGCTTTGGTACAATACATGTAAATATTGCTATGCAATTCTGTTGCATCACTTGCTAAGGGATGAACTCCTACATGCTGTTGACTATCTCTCTTCCCCTTTTCTTTCCTGATATCCTGAAGTTTGGATAAATATGTTTTCTTCTGTACTGAAAAGAATAAGAGCAGGTGTTGTCAATTCAGCTTTTTTAAAATTTATTTTTAGCTAAAGATTGAACCCACTATTTGTCCAGAACCGCTTTTTTTTTTTTTTTTTTTACCTGAAAACATGCAAGAAACTCTACCTCTAAGTAGCGCCTTTCATGTTTGCATGGTCTAGTGCAAATAGATGAATAACATGTGGTAGATAGCTCCACTGGTTGCACCTCTCATTTTGCTTTACTGGCCTCTACGTGATGATTAATGGAGCCACAGGTTTTTCCATGTTATACGCTGTGCTATAGCCTGCCCTTGCCATCTGATGAAAAATTATGCAAAAGCAGGCAAAGATATTATGAATCACTAATGCCAGGGCAAAGAATAAAAACCTAACACTGCTTTATGCATGCAGAGTGCTCTAAAATACTTCCCCACAATGCTGTGCCTCTCAGAGGGTTACCAAAGAGCATATTTCCAATATTCTGTTGGGTAAAGAAGTTCATGTATAAGCAACAATGCAGTCCATAGTCTAGAGAGCAACTAATGCACATTTCATGCATTCCTTAATGCTGACATCCATATGAGCCCAGTACAAAAACGTTGCTGTGAGGTGCACAAAGAAGAAAGAAAAATAAATGAACTAATTTCTCTCTGCTTTCTTCTTCTGTCCCTTATATTTTCCCTCAGAACTTAAACTCTCAAAATCGAGTAATACTCTGTGTGTCTCATTTTCCAGACTTCTTGCACATGTGACAAGAAGTAAGCTGTACTGCCTTACAGTGAGCAATGATGAGTGTGAGGAAGGGCTTTAGGTACTTCCTGAAAGATTTTCTGGTTTTAGGGTTGCTCTTATGGGCATGTTTAAAAATATTTTCTTTTGAAGAAGCTGTTAGAAAAAATTTTGTAGCTGCAAGTAAGAGCACAAGATGAGAGTAACTTTTGCAAGAGCAAAATGTGGTTCTTAACCAAATGTGATTAAGAAGCATGCAGACTATTTTTGAAGTGATATGGAGTATGGATATCTAAGATGATGTCTTATGTTGAAGAAGGCATTCAGTAATCCATTACCTAGCTGTGAGGCAGTTTGAGTACCTTAAGGTAGCCTAGTCTCAGCAGCCTGAGGTTTCATCTGTGTTAACTTATTCAAATTAGCTAAGGCATTTTTAGAAATATTTTTATATTCAAATATGCATGGGAATTACTAGAAAGCTAGTTTCTTCACAAGTTTTGAAAAATCTTTCCTATACCTTCCTGTAGATTGCCTTTGAATAGTTAAGTAGATATATAGATTTAAAATCGCAGATGAAAATCAAATTAAGCTAATCAACTTCGGTGGAGATTCAGTGCGCATATGGAACACTGGACTTATTCTGAAGTGTAGTCAGCCTTCTCAGGTTTGGATGCCGATCTCTTCATTGTTCAGGTAACTTGAGCCTCGTTTCCAAGAAGTTTGAATGAGAAGAGCTCCATTAATTTCATTGTGGTCATGCCAATTCATGCAGCTATGAATCAGATGGCTTACCTGCTTTAATTCAGCATCTTCATGTTTTTCCTGCAAGTGTTAAAAACCTGATTCACAGCTTTACTGAAGCTGCTGTTTTATATTCATGTAATTCAATTTATATTGCAGAGATGAAAGATTTTAGGTTGGGTCATCTTTTCTGCTCCCATTGCCTCTGAAATGCAAACATTTCCTGCATTTAACCTTAGTCTTTTAAAAATGTTTTTGTACCTTAATGGAAACTGGCAAGATATTACTAATATTTTTCAAGTATTTATATTACTATTGTTTATCATGTCCTTTTTGGGTAGACAGGAGATGTTTGTTTTGTTAGAAGACTGTTTATATATTTGGTTTGTGGAAAAAAATTATGAATAGTTACATAAGCTGTTACTGGAGATATAAAAATAATAGATCAGGGTTGATCTTGAAGAAAGCAATCATTTGGGGTTTTTTTTGGTGACAATTTCCAATGCTTATAATAGACAAAATTCCCAACTGTCTTGGAAAGGAGGCCTAGCTAATAGTTGACCTAACTTGGCTAAAGTCATCTACAAATATAGGCGATGGAGCCAGAGCAAGAAAGATGGAGAAATGGGCAGGATTTCCTAAATTTATTACCTGAATACTTACCCAGGAACCTTAGTAGAGGAATAGCCTGATTTTCCAGAGTGCTCAGCCCTTTTTTTCCAGGAAGGGAAGAGTGTAGAGCATAGTCCTGATAAAGGTAACACTGATCATAATGAAAGAGAGACTGATGTTCCTAATGGAAGAATGTGTTCTGTTTTTCTCAGGAAACATCGGACAACTGGGAGGGAAGTTAAAGAGATGGTGGAGATGCATGTTGGGTTGAGGTGGCTTGGCTTGGGAAGGACTACGTTGTGTGCGCAAACCATGGCAGAGAGAAGATCAAGTACATTTTGGTTTTGGAGAGGAATTAGTTTTTCTCACGGGCATGATCGCATGAAGGGCCTGTCATGCTTGTTTGGTGAATATGACATGGAACTTTGCATATGTTTCAGTGCTAGCTACAGGCAAAGACAATATCTTATCTGTTGTTTTAGACCAGTCAGCATCCTTTGAACAAGTTCCTTTTGGATTCAGCTGTATGCAGATAGTTTTTCACAGTCCTGGCTGCTTACAAATGGAGTATTCACATCAGCAGCTTTTACCTTGCTGTTGCCAGTGATACCTGGTTTTCATATGCTATTCTTTTGTCTGGTGTGCTTCTGGAGAAGTTGCCCTGGATCTTTTGCCTTCATGTGTTTCTAAAAGCTTTTTTTCAGATCTATCTCTGTCTTCATGAGCATGTGGAAGACAAGGAGTCAGTTTAGGGTGCATTTAACTGTGCAGTAAATGGTGCAATAGTGTAGACTTTAAGTTCATTGGCCTTCATCATAAATAATTTAAATTTTTAAAGCTTTATATACGTTCCAAATGCTGTTTATTAAACAACAGCTTTGAAGCTAAATGGTTCTTCATCTCTGTACCAAGACATATTTTGGTCTTCTGTCTACACACCCGAAAATATAAAGGATTCTTTGTTTTAATGTGTGTACAAGCCACAGTCAATCATGAGTCCTTGACAGTTTAAGGCAGCAGTAGCATTGCATCAGCAATAAAAGGACAGTTCTACTTTCCTAAGAAGATAGATATATCTGTTACTTAACATTGCTCAAAATGTATTTATCAGTTCTTATACTGAGAAAACTCATTTTAAATTCTTTAATGAGGTTTCTTCTCTTTGTGAACTGCCATCACTTGAATTCACCAAAGAGAAGTCCCTTATCTTGCTTTCAGGGAAGATCAGAATATTCTTTACACAAAAGAATGAAAGAATTTGGCCAAAATATCTGCTATACAAAACAGATCTCATCTCTGGGTAAAAACCCCAAACTTGTCAAGTTGTTTATTCATTCTAAGCTCACACTCTCAAGTATTCTGATATATCCTTTCACAGCTGTGAAGTCATCAATTATAGCTCTAAAATACTAAAGATAATAAAATAAATCCACTTTGAGTATAGGTCATGTGGTGTATCTATGTGTATGCAGAATAAAAAACCCTTTGACATAAGTTTTCAGCTCTTGAAAATCAGCAGTTCACTGGAATCAGAGGGAAATTACACTGTTGATTCACAGTGGCATTGTAGGCTCTTAATTTACCTAGAAACTTTATAATGGCTTGGTTTAGTATATGACTTTTTACATTAATCTCTTGCTTCAAACAGAGAAAGCCTTCTGTTAACTGAAGGCATTTTTGCCTATGCTTTCATTCCTGTGGTGGCTGGTGCTATATGTAGAATAAGACCAAATTAACCAATGCATGTAAAGTTACTAGTCCCTGGCTGTTTTTCCTGCCAGATCTGTAAAATAGTCTAATTACTGATGCTTAGGCAATGTCTAAAGAACAATCAAATAACACTGGCAGTATTGCACTGTATTAATGATATTTTTTTTCCTTTTTCAGGTGGTCAAGCCTGTCCTGTTATTCTCTGGGATTCCACACTGAGTCCAACAGATAATAGTACCCATTCTTCAGTGAGGTTAACATGGGGACAATATCAGCAGCTGTTGAAGCAGAAATGCTGGCAGAATGGTAAAGTTCCCAAAGCTGAGTGGGGCTGTACTGAAATCCATCATCATGAGTGGTCCAAGATGGCACTCTTTGATTTTCTTCTGCAGGTAAAGTGTTTACTGAACACAACTATCTGCCTTAAAAGTCATGTGAGCAAACATAGGACTCTTAGAAAAAGTAATATTAGTTTATTTCTTCTTTTTTTTTTTTTTTTGAATGGGCAAGAGATGTATCTGGATTGTTTGAAATTATTTCCGGTTGTTTCTTATGATTAAGATATCCAAAATACAGCTTATAATCAGAGAAAGATATCAGGAACCTAACAGATTAATTTCCTTTTAAAGAGGAAGCAAAGGCTTTTGACCTGTTTTACTTCATCTTGAGGCAGGCATACTCTTTCTCCTTCACTCCTTTTTTCTCAAAACAGAGATCTTGACTATGTTCACAACTGTAAATCTCTGTTTACTGTGTGATCCTTCCCACAACTCCTCAGTCCCCAGAGGTAACTGAAGTGGTTTTCATGAACTGTAATATGAATCAAAATAACAGTTGTAGAGGCTAGTTTTCCTTTTTTTTTAAAAAAAAACAAACCAACTCTAGCTATTGACTCAGTAAGGAAAGAGTAGAGCAACAACTGATGAATGATGTAGCTGCTGTTCCTTGATTAAGTAATGCACATAATCATTAGCTCTCCAAATAACACCAAACTTGGGCACTGGTATCATGTGTGGCTACAGTTAGAGCAATTATGTAGTAGAATATTAATAAACTCCCTGCATTAACGTGCCCTGACTGAACCACCTATCTGGAAGACAATTTTATGACTTCCTGAGATATATCAGTACTTCAAGTTTTTCTTACATGCCAGGCAGGTCCAGGTGACTTTTTTGTTTGTTTGTTTGATGCAGTTTAAAACTGCATCAAGCACTAATTTTATGCACTGTGTTTGATTGTTCATAGAATTCAGTTTTTAATAGTTATGTTTCTTGAAGTATAAAAATCATGACTTTGCTTATACATAGCCTATCCCTGTTCTTTTTATTCTAGATAAATGAATGCTTCAAATTTTTTAAGCTACATTTTTGCATATTTGTTTCATTTAACATAGCATTAAATTCTTCAGTTCTTCTCTAATAATAGATTGCCAGTTTTCTAATGACTACATCTTTAGTCCCATTATGAACAAGTAATACTTAGAAATTAATATAAAGTCATACGTGGATTAGTCTCTGCTAAACATAGTAACACCCCTATAGGAATAGTACAGATTGCATCAGAAGTAATGTTATCATGCCATTGTCTTCTCATTTAACCAAACCAAAACAAATTCTCAGACTTTCATTTGATGAAGTAGGAGGCCTTTTCATTTCAGCATGCAACATAGTTCTACATCAGATGAAGAGTCCTAGCAGTTCACTTCACTGGGATGTCACAAAAATGAAATGGTGAATTTAGAAGGCTTATGTGGACATCAATGGTTTCATGCTTAAAGCAGTTTGAAGGCTTGGCAGTAAACGAGAAAAAAGGACAGAAAAAATTATTTACCTTTGGTAAGCTACTCATTACACCTTAGATGGGCCAGACCAGACTCCCACTCTCTAAGCACCTGTTAGCAGGAGCGGCCCTTCTCCCTGGGGATATGAGCTGGAGCCAAAGGCAGCTGTAGGGTAGGTAGGACAGGCAGGGCCAGCAGCAGAAGAGGCAGCCCAGAAGGACAGATGGTGAAAACTGCAGGCCCCATTTGTAGCTCAGTGAGCATCAGGCACCAACAAGGCTGCAGAGCAATTCAAAGACGAACAAGCAGGAATGCCAAGTAGCAACCCAGGAATATCAGGTAGCAGGATAAGCAGCAGATAGCCACCCCTCTCCACAAAGGGCTCAGAGGAGGGCTGAGGTTCCAGGGCTGAGCTTGAAGGGGGCTCCTGTGTGCAGCGACACAGGTGAGATGTGTGGAGGTCCCAGGGAAGACTTCTCAAGTCAGCTCAGGCTTATTTGTGTGCTCAAGGCCATGGCAACGTTGAGTATTTACTCTCATCTCATAACAAGGGTAGAAGCATTTTCAAGGAGTGATTGGTCCTTCCTGTATTAGATGATTATCCTAAAATGGCATCTGTGCCTTGTTCTTGTCATTGTTTATGAAAGGGAACAGAAACGACTAAGTCAAAAGAGATCCTTCACATTTACACCACTAAAGTTAGACCAGATGTATGTATTCCTTCCAGCTAAGAGCTGTGTGATGAGTAATTGAGGGGGAAAAAATAGCCTAGACCATCATGTCATTGAAGTATATACCACAGTGCAACTCAGGGAGGCTGCTCTGTTGTTGTAAGTTCACTGTTCTTGCATTTTATGACTTTTGATGGTTTACTGTGCCCCTTACTATTCTTTTAATTTATTTTATATACTGTTAGTTTAATAGATCCCACAAAACGAAGACCCTCTATGTTTGTCAGACTGTGCTATTTCTATTGTTCTCAATGGAGAAAATGTAAAAAAACCCTACAGCCTTCTGAAGGAAAAAAAAGAGAATTGTATTCACCATCCTGTTGTTCCAGTTACACAGTGGTATTGTTCCATTATTTTCAAAGAATTTCCACTGACATAACAAATCATGGCTATAAAATGGGTAAAATACACAGTCTGAGAAATTGGTTCTAGCAGTACATGAAGTGTGGGGACCAGGTCTTCAACACTATTTCACTCCTGACTTTAATTATACTTGTCCTGAGCTTGCTTTCCTGTCAGCTGTGTGAGTGATGTCTTAACAGTGACACTTTGTCCCAAGTACTTTGGTGTCATTTTCACTTGGCACTCTGCTGTACTTTGTTTTAGATCTATAATCGACTAGACAGAAACTGCTGTGGATTCAAACCTCTCAAGGAGGATTCTTGCATGCAGCAAGGACTGAAGCTGAAATGTAATGATCAGGATGCTGTTTACCTGACACATATAGTTCAGAGAAGGCATGACCAAAGGCACTTGGCCTTTATAGACAACAAAGGTTTCTTTGACAGAAATGAGGACAATCTTGACTTCAAAATACTACAAGGAATCAATGAGTAAGTTTTTAGTTATTAATTTTGTAAAATAACTGATAATTTCTTGCCAGTTTGAGAATGAGATTCTAAGTTACCGGACTAAATATAATCGGTCCAAGACATTGACAGGATGTGTCTAAAAATGTATGAGTAATCCCAGTTCTGTAAAAGGTACAATTAACATGCATATGATTAGGCTTGCATGGACTTCATTTGCTGACTCGCAGCCTATAGTCATAGAATTGATTGTTAAACCACAACATAATTATTACAATTTAGAGTAATGGCAAAGCTGATGAATTTCTTTGTGCTTTTCCAGATTCCCTGAATCTGCAGTTTCAGTGCTGAGGAGCCAGCGTTTACGTGAGAAGTTGCTCCAGTCTTTGTTCCTTGACAAAATATACTGGGAGAGCCAAGGAGGCAGAAAAGGAATTGAAAAGCTTATTGATGTAATAGAAAGGAGGTCCAAAATTCTTCTTACTTATATAAATGCACATGGAGCCAAAGTATTGCCCATGAATGAATGAAATAGTCTTGTTTCCATCTGAGAGATAATCTTTAAAAATTTTTGTATGGGGCATAAATTGGCAGTAGAATTGATTTAATTCATAGGATTATTTAATTTTTTCCCCAAAACTTGCAAGTTTATTTTTAAATAAGAAATCTTCCGTGGTTTAAAAGCAACATTTATATGTCAGCAGCAGCTCAACATAGTGCATCTCTTCTATGTCACCAGTGAAAGAAAAATAACCAAATGGTACAATAAAAAATATGCACTAATATGTAGCTAGCATGAACACATCTTCTGTTAAACTATTTGAAAATTAGCAACAGGATTTTCAGTACATTAGTCTGGATTACTCTTACTTTCCTCATTCAGGTCAGAATAAGTTTTTCTTGCTAGTTTAAATGGAATATGTAAGCTTAATACATTGATGAAAAATGCCATTGCATCTACTTGCTGAAATATATATACAGATATTTTTCTTTTTATTAGGCATACTAAACTACCAACATTTCTAAAGGTTTATTTTGTTTTGTTTTGGTATTTTGAAATCTGAGAAATAAATTCAGCCTTTTTAAAGGCAGGAGAGTTTTCACTGGACATGAAGGAATTTTAAAAACAGATTGAGAACATGGCTTTAACAATAATAATTATTTTGACAAATATAGTTTTTACTTATCCAATATGAAGTACAATTCACCGTGAGTTACAATGTACTGTTTTCAATACAAGTTGTTCTGATGTGTGAATGGATGATCCAATATTTTCTTTCTATTGATTAATTATTTCTCACAGAACTGTCCTTTATTATCATTATTTTTAAAAAATTGCTTTAGCTTTGTGTGAATATGCTGCTGAGTAAGTGTATGTGTTTTGTTTTTTCAAAACTATTGACAATTTTTTTTTAGAATATTATCAAAAAGTAGACCTACTAACTACATGAGTATTGTTAAACTCATCACTCAGGACATGTTCTGTGGGCTCAGCTCTAGCCAGCAATTCAGGCTCTGTTTTTCCATTAAGATTGACCACTGTGGGGTGATGATTCTAGCTGATGACTTACCCCAAGTGTTACCACAGGTAAGATTGTTAGAGAAGGCTGGATAAGCACTGAAGCTAGATTTTTACCCTTGAACTGCTCCAGAAATAAAATACCAATTGATTCTACCTATCTCTTTAGAAAGACTTCTGTCATTTTTCTAGAGAAATATTTATCATTCATTTGTGATGAGATAATGGTAGAAGTTGGATACTTTCATCGACACTCTTGTCCTTACGTCAAAAAATATAAGGTGTATAAGATTTGAAAATATTTTTGAAAGTATGTAATGCCATTAATGAAAAACTAAAATATTTCATGTCATGGTTAATGTAGATGGGTGAATTTAATGTTTTAAATAACTACAATTCCACTCTTCCTTAGTATCAGAAAACCCATTAACAGTAATTACACTGCTAGAAGAAATAGATCTCATTATAGGCAGAGTTTAAAATGCCTAATATTTAAAATGCCTAATATTTAAAAAGCCAGAATTTTAAGAGCTTAGCCAGCTAAATAATCCTTTATTTTACTTTGTCAGCAAAGGACAGATAAATTTGTTAAAACTTCCTAGAACTTAACTATTCCCTTGAGAGGATATGTATTAGAGTGTCTTGGATTTTTAATAGTACCAAGATAGAATTTTATAGGAATTTCATCTTATCCCTTTCTTAAAAATGTTTTAAATTATTAGACAGATAATTTTTACTACAGAAAGAAAAATATTACTTTGCCTTACACTGTGAACAGAGTCTAGAGAAAGAAATAACCCTCAGGATCCGTTTCACATGGAACTCCTGTTTCAGTGAATTTCACTCTTTGATTACTATCATGGTAAATTTGTCCCACTTTCTAGCTTATCTCAATTTTCTTTCTGCTAGATATCTGTTTAAATGTATTATCACATCCTGCTAGGAGTGACAGAAAGACATGACTCTCAGCTGCACTGATCTTAGGAGAGGGCCAAGTGGAGATATGAGTATACCTGATTATGAAAAAAGCCCCATAAGAACTTTGTCTTCTATCTTTAGAATGCACATCCTGGTGCTGAGTAACTGCCTCACTTTGCTCAGTTGTATTTTTTTTTTTCCAGAATTGGTTTATTGCCCAAGATGAGAAGGAAATTGAATGTAAGGGGTTTTTTTAACCTTTTTCAGGTTGGGTTGTTTATTTTTATGATGATAACTTGATGTATTCTTCTCCATTTCTTCTGGGAGTGGACTAGTGCATAATATATGCTTTTTTATTTGCCTGGCAGTTCAGTACCAGCTTTTAAGGCAGCAATGTAATTGCCTACTAGGAAGAAACTGCCCTAAAGTTGACCTGGAACAATGCCTGTTGGTAGTCCCGAGTTTAAGAGGTCCGTGTAGCCATGTTGCTGTGCAGTATTTAAAAATTTGACTGAACATGAAAAGCATAACTAACAAGCAGAGCTTCTGGAGACTTTCCAAGGGCAAAGAACTACATCTTTCTCTGAAAGTCTGAATTTGGATCTAGGACAAGGCATTCTGCATGCTGCTGTCATCTTGCAGTGGTGCATTAGCACTGTGCTGAGTTAACATATATTTCTTATGTATACAAACACTCTCAAAGTCTTCAGGTAAGTCGGGAGAGACTTTGTGAGACTGGACTGAAAATTGCTTCTAATTCTCTAATTTGGTAACAAAGTCCAGTAGATGCTTTTTCTCCATAATGTTTATCCTGTTGCTGTCGAGCTTGGTACTTGAATCCAATACTGTTAATAATGCAAAGTATGGTTGCAACAGCACTTATGAGTACGTAGTAGCCTAGTTAATTTTTTTTTTTTACAAAAATGAAAAATTCTGTATTTTTTGAGTGCCTTTGCATGCATGCTACAGAAAAAATACAAAAGAAGCACTTTGTTGAGTTTGTTTATTCTCTGCTATTACATTCAAGATATCTGCTCTCCCTTCAGTAACAGAGATAAAGTCTATTGTGAAATCAGTTCACTTCCTTTGGAAGCACTGTGTTGTTGGACTGACAGGAACTGCACTGTAGCCTAAGTAATTTTAACTGACTGGAAAAATCCAGAAGAATTCTTACTCAACCTATAGTGATAGATAGAAAGCCAACAAACTGTACTTTAGTTATCTTTGCTGGGCTGTCTTCCCTTTCTGGGCATATGAGATCCGACAAAGATTGGTGTTGAACATTACTTGGAAGGGTGTAACCAACAGCAACAGTGCAAAAGCTGTGGGTAGGGAAAGGCAATTATGTCATTCTTGAATCTGCCTGAAAGCAAGAACCACATGAAATGGAATTACTGAGAAAGTCAAAAGAGTCTGATGATTTCATAACACTGGAAGACAGAGCTTAAAATAAGTAGCACAGGAACAGATGCCTTAAAATTCCTCGGGAGCCTGCCAGCAAGTTAATACTCTTAAATGTTTCAGAAGATGAGGATATGAAAACTTCTGTGGAGCACTGTGAGAGCTGTTTCCTTCCTTTTTTCTTTTTTTGTGTGTCTATTATATAACACACTGTATTAAATAAAAAAAAAAAAGATATATAAATTCAATGGTTTCAAATGAGCAAATACAGATTTAGAGTACATTACGGGACAAGGTTCCAGTAGCAATTCTGGGAACACTTTCATGCGTGTGTGTGTATGTGAACACAAACGTACATGTATATGTATATTTACTTTGGCTGTTCTTATAAAATGGTCAATCTGGCTAATAAAGACTAAGTTGTTTATATAAGTTACTGTTTACATGTAGAATTGTATTTGTGAGCATAAGTCCAATTTGGGGTATATGCAAGTTGAAGTTTAAACAAAACATTATTATAGATGAAACTTTTGTTCTCAAAGGATTAACTCTTCCCTTGCTAACACATTTATATAGTCTTGTCAGTGTTTTACTCAGAGAAAAACAGCAATATCTGAGCTAAACTGCTAGATTTATATCAACTGAGCGGTTTTTTAAAATTTTGTAGTAGATATTAAATTTCCATTTTATTTTGGAATTTGTTAATTTTAAAAGTTAATTTGTTTGTCCTTTAATTAATAAAAGTAAAAAGTTTTCATGAGAAATGAATAATTTGAATGTCTGCTGCTGTTGTCATATAGTGTGTAGGAATATACAAAATAAAAGAATATTGTATTTTCAGTTCTGTTCTCTAAGTTGCAATAACAAAACTGTAATATGTAAATCATTAGTTACTGTTTAGAAAGAATTACGGCCTTGAAACTGCTTTTTCACAGAAACAATACAAAATAGATATTATGGCTCTTTCTGTAGAAATATTTTTTAGTCATTTACTCATGAGACTTGCAACTCTTTCTTACAAAGCTGATTTGGTATATCTGTGAAGCTTCTGGTTACTGCAGCATTGATATTTACTACCTTCTTTAGTCATTCCGACGGTACCTACTTACACAAACATTTAACAGAAAAGGCTATGCTTATTATGATGCCAGAACAGAAGTATTGCTCAATGACTTGCCATGAGCAAATACAGGAATAAGAGAGAACTCAATTCCACTGAACTCCGTGTGGAATAGAAATTCACACAGAGTTAAAGTAGCCTAAGTATTTTTTGCCTCTGAAGTTTATATTTTTTGCCATGATCCAAGAGAGAATGATGGGAAACACAAAGATAGTGAAACATTTTTAAACATTCATTTGCTTTCTTTTATTAAAAATACTATTTATTTTTGCCCATTATTGCATGCTTCAGGCTAAGTTCTATCAGATACATTTGTGTGAATTAATTTCAGTTTCACTGAATTATTCTATTTCCAGATAAAACCATTCCAGGTATTCTTGTATTTGTAGGCTACTCAGTCAACTACAGTGTTGTAAGCCCTTCAGGCTTTTCCTTATTTTTAAGAATATATAAAATTATTTGCAAGTATAGGGATACTTGAGGTGTTGTGAGTCTGCTTTGTCTTTGATGAAAGAAAGAAAGCAGATGTCAATCTTCTAATGACTAATGATAGTTTTCCAAAAGCAGTTCCATGAATTTTGTTCTTTTAGAAAAGACGAAATGTACAAAAAAATGCAGAAACATTTTCCCCCCCCCACTGTGATGGAGGTTCTATCTGTATTTGACACTGGGTATACCAATGACATTATTTTACTGAAATAAGTGGTTTCTCCGAAGCCACTTTTTAGTCCTTTTTACTCTTCTGTGGTACATTTACTTCTTATTTAATCGTTTGGTTTCAGCATTCGCTGTTCAGGACCATTATCTCTGTTTCCTTCAATGGAAAAGCTGTCATGGCATTCCATAGAGGTCTGTTAAGCTGTACAAGCATGCCTTATCAGAGGTATTCTTCAGCTGGCTATGTGAAACACTTCGAGATTTGAATGGAATTCATTAACTGTGTAAAAGCCAGCCTTTTGAAGTGTGAGAATTATGTCTGACAGATGGTAAAAGCTGGCAGTCCAGTGTGCTTCTATGCTCTGGGAATTCTGAAACAACTGCAGGTCACACATCTTAATTTTCAGATATATGTGGATGTATCACATACCTAAGACAGTGTTTTTTATGGTCACCTGGGCTTTTTCTTACCTCAGGTGTTCTAAAATAGAAATATGCTGTCAAAAAATAAAAACGAGAAGTGACTGAAGCATACTTTGAATACAGCTGAGGCATAGTTGCAGTAAGTGAGTGACACCCAAGCAAAAGTTAGGCCTACCTTATAAAAACATCGTCCTGAAGGAAGTTGAAAGAATTAATTTTATTAAATACGAGAAGACCTAACTTTAAAAAATCTCACTATGGGAGTAAAGTATCTGGGTCTCTTTATCTGAGATATCCTCAGGCCCACATTGTTGTAGCAGATCTCTTCCCAAACTCCCGTTCACTCATTCTGCTACTTCTTTTCATGATCACAGGGACAATTCTTCCATCACAGCTCATACAGGCCAGCATCATGGCCTATAACATGAAGGTTTTTGAACTTAGACAGCTCTGTAAGTTTGAAAATCCAGTATACTCCAAAATCTTGTTCATTCTTTACATGTAATAGGCTTAACTTTTTCTCCCTTTGATGCTGAGCCACTTAAATGAAAAACAGTGAACCCTGCACCTGCAGCTTTTATTTTGCACCTCATCTCTACAAGATGCAAGTCTCCTTTGCGTATTGTCATCTTTGATCAATCTCATTGTTTTTCTCTTGGTGATCTCCAAGAATGTGAAGCATCAATACCAATCATTTCTCAGATTTCAAATATAAAAGTAACATCTTGTTTTCTTACCAGATCTTTTTGTTCTGTTATAGCAGATATCACTGCTACTATGCAGAATTGCAATTGCAGCTTGGATAGATAAATACCTGGAAAGAGTCTCCCAATTTATTTCATGTGTATCATTATTAGAGTATATCCAGCTGAATTTTTGAAAAGAGGGTTTAAGCGAGACATTAGATTGTTATGAGAAATCTCAGAGGCCTAGCTGGGATTTTTTTTTTTTTTTTTTTTTTTTTTTTTTTAGTTGGTTGTTTTTAAAAAAATCTTCTTTAAAAGTTTGGTGTGAAAGAATATCAGACCTATTATAACACAGGTAATCGACAAATTACTGCTGACTCCACCTTGACCGATCACTGTTGTGGCCCTCATTCCTCCTGCTGTGGATTCCTTTTCTTCTGTGTGTTCCTTTTGTAGTTATTCAGTTCCTGCTGCACTTTTAACTAGGAGGCTTCCATTACAAGGTTGTTGGTTGAAAAGGCTTTGTAGCGTAAAATGGAAGGGGAAATAAAATCCCTATTACATACAATAAAAATACAATATGTTATTTTCTTAATAATCAGACTTGAAAAAGTTGTATTATGCTATAGTCCTGTTCCAGTGCTGTTCTGCCTTTTTCTGACCTTCCACAGGGAAGATACTTCCTCTGAGACGAATGGTACTGCCAGCTGTCTGAGCAATTGCTTCTAAAGTTACTTTCTAACTGAGGTATGAGGTTCTTTCTGTCCAGCCACTGTGTTTAGGATTCCAGCTGGGGGCTGGGCTGATTCACAGGATTTATACCCCATTGGGTAATGTAAATAGTACTATCGTACTTACTGCTAGAAAGAGTGCAATATACCATCAAAACCTACACTTCTAGTTACACTTGAATGCTTGCTTGGCTGTATCAGCATGAACTAAGCCAGTAAGGCAACTCATGCGACAGAAGTGTTGATGTATTCTGAGAGCCGCAAAAAGTCAAAGAACAAAAGCGATTAAATCCCCATTAAAATCACAGCTTTCCACTTCATTTTGCTTTGCGTGCTTGTATGTCCAAACTTGAACTTGAAATGCTAGTTTGCAAGTAGCTATAATGTGCAAACACAGCTTTTGTCAATTTGTTAGTGTTTGTGTTGCGAAGCAAGAGATCTGAAAGCCAAAGACCAACAGATTAAAGCTTATGCAGTGTCAACACCATACTGGGAAAGAATTCTTACCCTCTGTCAGTTTTATCTGAGTGATAATCTGCATGACCATGAAGAGCTGACTCCTATTTTTTGTTACACTGTTGCCTTAGTTCTAAGATTTCTTGGATTTTCTCCTGTTAAGCTTTACCACCCAGTATAGATATCCTCAGGCTTTCACAAATGCTGTCTTTCTTGCTAAGAAAACAGAATTTACGTGTGTGTCAGTACTTCTTAGCATCCAGCCTCCCACATGTAGTTTAGGGTCAAATTTTCAGCCTGTTTGCTTTCCCTCATTTTAAGTATAGGTAATAGTATAATTAGCAAAGAAAAATAAGTAATTTTTTGTCTATGGTGGGGCATAAGTCCTGCCAAGAACTATGTAAATATTCCATGTCAAGAGGGACTGCAAATCATCAGAGAAAAGCATACTTCAGAAGTGTAGATCTGAAGATGTGGTCTGATATTCATTCAGTTTTGCCAAAACAACTTGTGGAGCTCAATATCATGGCTATTCTACTTTTCAAAGACTGGATGAATGTTTAAGAAAATGAAGAGAATTTCCTTGACCAAATTTTTTTATAAACTGCCACTCTCCCTATCACAAAACAATGATTAAAGCCTGGAAAAGTCCTGCACTTTGGATGACTTTCACTGTGGAATCCAGATAAAGGGAAGCTGTAATTTCTTTGCTGTCTGTACTCTGCTCTCCTCCATCCTCCATCCCTGGAGGCCAGTCTTACAAACTTGTCTTGGAGCCACAATAGGATTGTGATACAACACAAGTGTATGGTCATTTTTGTTGGATTTCTTCCCACTCTTGCATATGTTTCAAGTCCATAATAAAGTCCTCATCGGCATTGGTGGAAGCAAAAGCTTCACTGTTTAAGGTTCAAACCTGAACTTCCAGTTCCAGGGAAACCTCTGCAATTGTTCCCTGTTTCTTACTTGGCATCCAGATGTCACCAAGACCCGTTCAAGTATTCTGGACTGAAATGAAATATGCATTTTGCAACTTTCATATTTTTCAGTGGAGAAAAACTTTTCCTATTTTCAGAAATTTCTGTAATCATAAGCCTTTGGTCTTCATATTGAGTTGTGCTTGAAGCCCAGTGGAATTCATGTTGTCTTTTTCCTAGGGATGGTGAGCATAATAGAGGCTAGAGCTTGATTCCTCTGCATGTCAGAGATGTACTCTGACATGAATCTGCTGGGGGCCAGTTTGAATGGGTTCCACAAAAGAAATTCAGAAATACTGACTTCAAAAAACTGCTGTAATGGTTCATTCACAATTGTAATGGCTCCTTACCCAGTAGAGAAATGGGTTACCCACATTCGAATACTGTTTATCTGTGGGGAATTTCAATCCATTTTCAATTCCCAAGTGTGCTCTAACCATTGGGATCCTCCAGAAAAGGACCACTTTGGGCAAGTTCTCAGCTCTTAATTCCCAGAGAAAATTGGAGATTTCTTCCAGCCTGCATGTAGACATCCAACTTTCATCATATTCTTCTGGCTAAATGACGAGGTTGCCCAGTGTTTTTGTCGCTCACTTCATGAATCACAGGCAAAGAAGGAGCTAGAAATATAATTTGGAAAGAAGATAGCTAATGGAAGATTAGGTAATGTTAGGTTGTATCTAGGTACTCTCTCAGTTTACTCAGCTCCTCCCTAAACATTAACAATATTTAAATATACCCCTGAGCACGATTTCACAAAAATGGAAACTTTGAGTCACATTAGTTCTGTATGTGTTGGTAATGGGGCTCCTTTATACTGGCGGTTTTTTAATAGGGAATTCTTTACACTAGCATCAGTGTAAGGCTCTCCAGAATGACTAATGATCCCAAAATATATTCAAAATATATTCTAGAGATACAGAATATATTCTATGCTTTCTAAAATATGTACTAATGTTTTAGAAGCACAGTAGATATCAGAGAATTGCTAGATTGGACATGGTGTGATACATCTTTCCATTAACTTCAGATACAAAATCTACCCGTCAAAGACATCCTGTGAATGCTGTCCAAGGGTCTTGAAAGAATACAGGCAAATAAACACCTTAGGTTCTTGTCCACACATGACATTTTCACCTGTGAGGGATTTCTTACAATAGTATGTAGTGATAGAACAAGGGGAAATGACTTTAAACAGAAAGACACTAGGTTTAGATTGGATATTAGGAAGACATTCTTCACTACGAGGGTGGTGAGACAGTGGAACAGGTGCCCAGAGAAATTGTGGATGCCCCATCTCTGGAAGCGTTCAAGGCCAGGTTGGACAGGGCTTTGCTCAACTTGGTCTAGTGAAACCTGATATTTAAAGTCCCTTCCCAATCCATTCTATGATTATAGCAATCCAGGTATTCTACACATTTACAAATATGGTTCAGAGTTGCTTTTCATTTAAACCAATTTAACAGCTTTCTGCGTAGAAGGATATGATAAATTAGAAATCACAAATGTGATTTGTGAGGAAGGACATTGGTGCCTTCTGGCAAATAATTTACCTTTGAATGAATACAATTATATAATATAATGAGGTTTTGTCTGAGGAAAGCTCTCTACTTATTCAGGTTTTATAATTAATTCAAAAGCTGATAAACTGTGCCTGCTGCATTTTAGAGAATGCTGCAGTTTCAAGGTGCAAAGTGATATGGATCAAGTATAGCAGAATTATATCAGAAAAAAAATCTTAAATTACTTTCAGCTCCAAATACATTTCCAGCTAAAACAAGATGTCTAAACTTTGCATATGGCCATTTTATCTAAAGGTCATCCCTCATTTAAAATCTGGTAGAACATTCCCTGACAACCTAATGGCAGTGATCCCAGGGAATATGGTAACCATTGGCTCGGGCTTCTGATAATGATGATACATGCTCACTTGAAAGTCAGGCTAATCTGTGCTTCCCAGCATGGTGTGTTAGATCTATGTTTTCCAAAATAGACTAAGATCATTAAGCAATTTGCTCCAAGGAGACAATCAAAATCAAAACCCAAAGAAGTTTAAAATAAAGCAGCAAATGGAGTCTAAAAATAATAATGGAAAAGATGAGTGAATGAAAGATATTTAGAAACTAGAGAGTTTTCTTGAAGAAAGTTCAGTTTTGTGTGGGTGAGTTTTCTTACAACACAGATTTTGGAAAACTTTGAACATTTAATATTTGTCATAGTAGCCATCTGAAAAACTATCTGCCTGCTTGTTACAAAACCTATGCTGACAATGTCTATGCAGGCTTTACAATGAATTCTGAGAGCAGAACATCTTTTAATCACAAAATGGGAGTTGTTTCTGCTTGACACCACAGAGGAAAGCCAGCAAAGAACAGAAGTTTGCATTGATTCCAATGCTGCCTCCTCATAACACCTTTTTCTGGACTCATTCATATAGTTTGTTTGATTTCTCTTTCATTAAAGACATAGTCTTAGATGCCTTGTCAATTAATCAATTAATTGTGAAATTATGCAATCAAATTTCTTAAAATTGACATTCATTGCTTATTATCTTAGATATATTGTAGTACAAGTGTGGCACACTGATACAGCTGGCTTCCCTTTCAGTTCTCACTTTGTGAGGGTTATTTGTGTTTTTAAACTTTAGAAAATTTCACACAAACCTAATGTTACTTTTGAAAAATATTTCTGAAATGCTATGAGTTACAGCTGACTTAGGATCTGATAGCAGCTTTGAAAGTCGATTAATTGGGTGATGGCAGTAGCCCTATGCATGACAATACAGCTTCAAACCAGGTTTAAAACTATCATCAGAGAATGTTCCTGAAGCTACAATCGAATTAGACAGTTTTAATTTTCTTGTAAAAATATGAAAATATTTCTATTAATTCTCTGAAGCATGTGAAACAGTTACTAATTTTTGGCAAAAAGCATTAATCTTTAATTAAGCCATTCTGATTCAGAGCCAAGTTCTGGAAGGAGTGACACTTGCCAGCTCGTTGTTTCAGTCAGGGGGTGTTGGGCTGTGAAGCAAAGTCCCCAAGGGACCCGAAGGCTGTTAATGAAGCCCTTTGTGCTTCCACTGGCTCTTGTTAACACGTATTTTTCTTTCATCTCCTACTTTTCTGTGGGTTTCTTCTGTATCTCTGCAGGCAGCTGCTTTCTTGGAGTGATAATTTTTTGTTTTAGCTCTGAGAGCAGAAAAAAGTATGTTTCAGGAGTTAGCAACATAGATGTTAAGGCCTAACATCAGAGTTGGTTGTCTGTCAGATAGTTTATCTATAGCTACACGGATCTAATTCTTTTTAAATAGGCCTCTTTCCTGGAGTTTTGATATAGTCCAGAACTTCAAATGGGTGAAATTTCTCACACATCCAAGACAATACATTTACATTTACATATAAAAGAGCATTTAGGAAATATGATGGACTGGAAAAAACAGGGCACTCTAAAAATTACAGGTATTCCAATGTTTTTTATTCAAATCTTGGAAGCACTCATTAATGTGGAAGAATTCAAATTAAGCTTCAGTTTGCATGCAGAGTTTGTCTGAAGGCTAGCTTCAGGTTTTAAAAAAATTATTGGTCTGTAGCATTTTCTTTTTCCTTGGAAGTAGGATTCAAGTGGTTAAAAAGCTAATTGCATATTTATTCAAAACACTGGCAGAAAGACCTAATTATATTGTGTGGGAATAGATGCTCAGTTCAGGTGTAAGTTGTCAGGTCTCTTGCACTTGAGGTGCCCTTCATGTCTCTATGCAAACAGCTAGAGCACAGATTTTTAAGTGTAGTTCAGTGTCTAATTGAGTATAATTTGTATAGCAATACCTTTGTGTAATTGCATATGCACTTTGATTCATGTGGCAAAATGATGACTCCTGCCTGAAGTACTGGTCTGTGTTAATAACTACATTAAAATTGAAACAGGGAATCATTAAATTGATTAGGGTTCTGCAACTGAAAACTTGCCTATTTTTCCTAGTCTATCAAATAATTTCTCAAAAACTATCACTTATTTCTCTAATTTGCTTTGCTCAAAAATGAAGATGCCTAGTATGATAAAGGGAGGCATACGTCAGATACACATACTTTCTGCATTCTGGTTGAATGTTTCCTTAGCCTCTTCTCAATTCCTTAATCCAGGTTTGATCACAATTTTGACAAATAATGAGAGAGCTGGTGAGGGGTTGAAATACATGCAATTTTGAGAATAAAATTAGTGATATCCTTAAAAATCAGATGTTTGATAGACATGTTACAAATTCAATTGCTCAAAAGCAAGAGGTAAGTTCCAAAATAGACCAATACTTGAGGACAGGCTCTAAAAAAGGAAAAAAGAACCTCAAACAACAAAACCTCATAGAAAATGAAAAATCTGAAAGGACAGTTAGACAGTTATAGTACCAGAATTATAGTTTTGTTTATTTTTCTATAATTCAGACATGCAGACCCCCCTGTCCGAGCTTTCCAAGCTTGCTTTATAAACATTTGTAAGCCAACCTCTGTGGAAACAAAACAAAACAAACAGGATGAAAGCATTAATTGAAAATTAAATAAATTCTTAAATGTCTTTTGACTACTCAACATAGGGTGATTATTTCAAAGATAATCCTTAGTGCAGAAGAAAACCTTCATGCAAGATGAAGATCTCTGTCTAGGGCAGAGCCTTGCTTATGTTCCAGCATTTGCAAAAAGCCATGTGATGATGCTGGAAACCTAATCTTGCATCCCAGAAAGCCATACAAATAGTTGTTTTTAGTAGTTCTCCAGCCTGAAACTGGAGTATACGAGGAAATCTGTGTCTGGTTTGGATTCTATGGTGCAATTGTTGCACATAGCAAATTTCTAGAGTACTCTTCAGGAATCAGAATGTGTGACAGCCACTAAATGGTAATGGTAATTAACAGCAATTTTGAGGTGCTCTTTGCTTTCCAAAATAATTTCCAACAAAGTTTTTGTGATGAACTTTGAGAGCATAAATTAAAGAGGTTTCATAACTAAATGAGCTTTTTTATGTTTCCTCCAGATCAGGTCAGGAAAAGCTCAATTGCTTCTATTTTCAGAAGAATACAGGACAAAACGTCATTAGAATCTATTAAAGAAAAAAAGGCTGCTTTGTACAAGCCCAGCTGCTTGGAATAGTGCCAGCACATATCCTATAGGAATTAATCTTGGTTTTTTGGGGGGATGGAGTCTAATTTACCATAAGACACAATTTTCCATTTCTGAGGCTTGCTTAGTACATAAAGCTGTCTTACTGGAGCATGGTAAGTCAAGTCAGCCACTGGAAAACGAATACCATGAAGCATCTCCATGAAAACTTTTTCTCGCTTTGGTAGAAGTGATCAGCAAAGTTTCTCCTGAGCCTTTTACTTTTCTAGGAGGTAAAGGAGACAGTGAAGAATTTGTAAACCCTCTGAACAACTTAGTGTAAATGACGAAGACATCATGGGGCAGGGAGTGTTTAGTTGTGAGACAAACAATGCCAGAGCCAAAATCTTCATGTAGAAGGATGCTCATGCCATCTGTGTAACTATCCAGGCACACAGGAACTGGGAAACAATTGTCTTTTTTAGGATGATGATGATGTCTGGGATTGTTTATCTAGGCTGGGCTGCTTGTCATATAGTTAGTTCAGAAATGGAACCAAGCAGAAAAGATAAGAACAAGAATAAGTGTATCTCAGGCCAACTCAGCTGAAAGTCTCGTGTTGAAAGGCAGGTTCCCGGCACAAGACTTAGAGAAAGAATTGCTTTTCTGAGAGTGGGGAGAACAACAAGGAGGAACCCTGGATGATGAGATTGTCCACAGCCATTTACCTTACAGACCCATTCCAGTAGACACAAAATGGCAGCCGAAGCTGTCTCCTGGGGCAAGTGCTGTCTCCCCATCCCTAGCCAAGAGGGATGGAGTTGGTCCAGTGAAACCAAGTTCAGTCAACTGAAACAGTGACCTGGTGACCGCCAGGCCACGTAGTCCCAAGCAGGTGAAAGGCCAGGCGCATCAAATATACAATATAGCATATATACAGTATAGTTCAGACAAGGTCAGCTTTTCTCCAGCAGAAGGTAGAACATGAAAGTATGTAAGTTTCTGTTGGCAGTGAAATAGGCAGCTGCTAAGGATCACTTAGGAGGAGAGTTTGCACTAAATCTACATTAATTCAGTATTCTTTTATGTTCTTTGAAAATGCAGATATGTATGATTTTTTTCCTTTTGCATGCCATTTTTTACACCAAGATAGTGTTCTTTTGGGAAAAAATCAAGACAAACTATAAAAAGAATTTGAAAGTTCACCATTGTTTCTAACAGTTCCTCATTGTCTGTATTTTTGAAGCTGGCTGGAAATACTAAACCTTCAGTTTGTTTTGACTGGCCTCTGACTGATATCATCTTATGTGTTTCTTGCCAGCTGCTAAAGTTTAATGAAGATTTTAATCTTTTTCCTCAAATCCTTGCAGACAGCTCCCCTGTTACTGTGGACAACATCAATAGCCAGCTTGTCATTCAAACCTGCAGCTTTGCTGTCAAATTCAGCTTTGCAGTTCTGCTGCATATTTTCTACAGGATACAGCCTTCTTTCTTCCATCCACAGCTAGGAGTTTTGTATAAGCTCTCACGTCAAGACTGAAGTCATGCCTCATATCTGGGATGTGCTTGCTGATTGCATTGTTCGCAGAATCAGAGAATAGGAAGAGTTCTACGGGACCCGCAAGGATGACGAAGTCCAGCCCTTAGCTCTGCAGAGGAGCATCCCCAAGAGTCGCACCATATGCTGGAGAGTATCATCTAAACACTTTTTGAACTCTGTCAGGCTTGGAGCTGGGGAGCCTGTTCTCTGGGGAGCCTGTTCTGTGCCCAACCACCCTCTGGGGTAAAACCTTTTTCTAATATCCAACTTAAACCTCCCCTGACACAACCTCAGGCCATTCCTTGTCGCTGGTCACCAGGATAGGCAGGCTCTGATCTCATCTCTCTAGTGACCAGTAACAGGATCTGAGGGGATCATGAAGCTCTGTCAGGGGAGGTTTAGGCTGGATGTTATGAAAAGGTTCTTCACATGCAGGGTTGGGTACTGTAACAGGCTCCTCAGGGAAGTGTTCACAGCACCAAATCTGACAGAGTTGAAGAAGTGAACTCTCAGGCAGATTGTGCGGTTCTTGGGGCTGCTCTGTGCAAGGCCAGGAGTTGGGCTTTCGTGATCTTTATGGGTCCATTTCAACTCGGGATATAATTTTGTAGCAAATACAGCAAAGGTCATGAAGACTGCAGCTCTCTATCTAGTAGCTTTTAGTTCCCTAACACACCAAATGCAAACATTGTCACTTCTTTCAAGAACTTTGTCACATATCTCTATGGCAAATCCTGTCATATGTTGGCGCCAAAAGCAACAGGCCCTGAGCTCCTTATTGCCAGACTAGAAATGGTGTCATTAGCAGTGTGCTATTGTTTTCACTGGAGTTTGCTTCTCATACAGGTCCACAGATAGCCCTAATTTTATACTGTACAAAAAAGAAAATAGATTTTTGATTTTAGTAAAGCCTTTGATACTGTTTCCTGTAACAAACTCCTGGTTAAGATGATGGATTGTGGCTTAGACAGGTTTACTCTGTCCTGGGTTAAGAATTGGCTGGATGGCCGAGCTCAGAGGGTGGTGGTGAATGGAGTCACATCCAGTTGGAGGCCAGTCACCAATGGGGTCCCTCAGGGTTCAGTGTTGGGGCCAGTTTTATTCAACATCTTTATTGATGATCTGGGTGAGGGGATGGAATCCGTTATTAGTAAGTTTTTGGATGACACCAAGCTTGGAATGAGTGTCGATCTGTCAGAGGGAAGGAGGGCTCTGCAGAGAGACCTTGACAGGCTGGATAGATGGGCTGAGTCCAATAGCATGAGGTTTAATAAATCTAAGTGCCGGGTTTTACACTTTGGCCGCAATAACCCCATGCAGAGTTATAGGCTGGGGTCGGTGTGGCTGGAGGATGCCCAGGCAGAGAGGGACTTGGGGGTGCTGGTTGATAGGAAGCTGAATATGAGTCAGCAGTGTGCCCAGGCGGCCAAGAAGGCCAATGGCATCCTGCCCTGCATCAAGAATAGTGTTGCCAGTAGGACCAGGGAAGTTATCCTTCTCTTGTATTTGGCACTGGTTAGGCCACAGCTCGAGTACTGTGTCCAGTTCTGGGCCCCTCAGTTTAAGAAGGATATTGAGTTGCTGGAGCGTGTCCAGAGAAGGGCAACGAGGATGGTGAAGGGGCTGGAGCACAAGCCATATGAGGAACAGCTGAGGGAGCTGGGATTGTTCAGCCTGGAGAAGAGGAGGCTCAGGGGTGACCTTATTGCTGTCTGTAACTACCTGAAAGGAGGTTGTAGTCAGGCGGGGGTCGGTCTCTTCTCTCAGGCTCCCAGTGACAGGACGAGAGGACACAGTCTTAGGCTGCATCAGGGGAGGTTTAGATTGGATATCAGGAGGAACTTTTTCACAGTGAGAGTGATCCCCCACTGGAATGGGCTTCCCAGGGAGGTGGTGGAGTCACCGTCCTTGGATGTGTTTAAGGATAGGTTAGATGATGAACTTAGTGGGATGGTTTAGATGGTTTAAATGGTTTAGATGGTATAGATGTTAGACTGATGTTGGGTAGGTTGTTAACCTAGGTAAAGGTTGGACTTGATGATCTCCATGGTCTTTTCCAACCTTATTAATTCTGTGTGTAATTCTGTGTGTAACACTTAGCAGGACATACAGAAAGAACATTGCCTAGTGGGATTGGTGGATTCAGCGTTCTACTGATTGGAAGGGGTTACACACACAAGAGTAATTCTTCACAGGATGTAACAGAATGATAGTAAATTTATGCTGTAGGGCTAATTCAGAAATGTTTTTCCATTGCTAGTGGAAATGAAAGTTACCTTTTTGGATAATATATAATTTCTTTAGTGTGACTAAGAAGATATGAAGGTGTGCACAACTGCCAACTTCTCTTTCACTTTTTTTAACTGTAACTGTAGAGATCAGGTTGTATTAGGCAGAGGCCAGTCAAAACAAACTGTTGGCTTGGTATTTCAAGCCAGTTTAAAAAATGAGTTAAAATAAAAAAGACTCACAAAGTAAGTGGAATCCAGACTACAACATGCACTAAAACCTGGATGGAATGTGAAAATATAGGTTAATCAATTTTTGTGATTTATGAATGCTAATTATAACTTGCTAGAATATACCCATAGTTTATGATAAATGTTCAGCTAAATCTCTAAGCTGTGGTTATCAGTCTTTTGCTCTGTTCTCAATTTTGAGACAATGACTGACAGATTTGCTCCTTATGTTTTTTAAAGTAGCCCCACAAGATTTCTGAGTTAAAAAAAAAATATTTAGAGTTTGCAAGATTAATTGCTTATTCTTGGAATTAAACTGTAAAAGCTAAGATCTCTGGAAGTACAGTGATATGTTAGGACCAAAGATCATTATATCCCAAGTGGAATTTTATAAATAAGCAAATAGCAGCATCGTTTCAAGCAAAGGGAAAAGGTGACTGAGATTTATAAAGTTAACTTGTTCTTGTGATGCCTTGGTATTTTGCTGCATGTGGAGGAGGACTTTCAAATTCAGACAACAACAGCCCCTATGGCACAAGCTTGACCAGAGCTGAATGAGCCATTGTTAACATTCTTTTGAAAAATAGCTTTTTAATAAAACATGAAATTCAGTAAACATATTATTTGCTGAACACATTTAACAGACTTTCTGCATCTAGAGGAAATAAAATCTGAAACATAGCAACAGTGCAACCAGTAATTTTAAATTTGCCAGAAAGGTTATTCTACATGTATTAATCAATAATCAATTAATCAATAAGCTCTCAGCCTGATGTCAAATGGAGGCTGAGTGCTTTTGCAAGCACCAACAGCATTTTCTGGGGGAAAAGCCCCATGATCTTTACATATTGTAGGTACTACTTATACACTTTGTGCTCACCAGGTCAAATTCTCCTCAACATCTTCGTGTCCTTGTGCATGTCAGTGTTTGAATTTGCCCATATGCACACATCTTCGTCTTGGTGTGGTTAAACTGTATAGTGTCTAATGGTAATGAGTTTCACAGGTTATCAGCTCATGTCAATTTTTAAGTGTGCAGCCTTTTAAAGAGCAATGTTTTTTCAGGCTTCTGTGAGCTCCAATTAGGAATTTGTGCCTCTCTCTCTCTCCCTGCATTTTTCCTTTCCAACATTTCTTTTTCCCCTTAGAATAAGCAGTTCGGAACATCTTGCTTTTCTTATTGTCTTGGTTTTGAACATGGTGTTCATGTCGAACAACCACAAAGTCTGGGAGCCTCAAAGATGGAGATGTGGATGAGCATTTGTAGTTTCTGTAAATCAGGTATCTAAAAACCATGATTTTGTCTGTGAAAATGAGTTCAGAGGAAAAACGATGAATTAAAAAAATATGACAAAGAAGCATTGGCTTCTTTGCTGCAGTCCCCTGTTTTCTGTGCCCCAACAACTGTGTATCTTCCATTTTTTCAAGACTTTTCTTGCCCCGTAACCAAAAGATCAGGAAATATGCTTTAAAAAGAGGAAAAAAGTCTCTCCTTTTCCTGAGATTCTGATGTTGGTTGGCAAGTTGGGAAATACAGGCAATACTAATACTAAATCTGTCAGCTGTGGCAACATGGTTGCTACATATAACTTGGTAAATTTGCCTTTTCTTCTGAAATATAAGGTATTGAGATGTCATTGTTCTCATGGCACTTTTGGGGCCAGAGGGAGTGCAGCCCCAGGGATTTTAATGGCAATGTTGTGACAGCCAGTGCAGCTGTCAGACTGCACGGTGAGGAGAAAAGTTTCCATCAAATATCTGCCCTGTGGGGTGTGAGTGGGAACATTTAAACCTTGTGTTTAGCTCCCAGATGCACAAATCACATGTCTGAGCTGACACACAGGGAAGTATTGTTCATCAGTTAAAAATTGGCATCTATTACTTCCTCCCTTTGGGCCAAAGTGGGAACCATATTGCAACTCCCTAGGTGCTCTGGCAACAAAATTCCATACTGCCCGACACTGAAATATAAAGAGAACTATGCAATACAACAGAAACTTGAAGTACAAAATGCAGTATGATGAGACAGATGGCAGGAGACATACATAGACATGTGGCTTTGGAGTGTATCAATTTGAGAGAATCAATGCACTTGCCACTGCCATACACATTTCTGTCTTTCTTTTTTTCCCCTGATATTTAATAAATACTGGAAAAAATACAGAACAAAATGAAAAACTCCAAATCCAAGAGATCTGTTGATGTTTACAAGATCTCAGTTGGACTGTGGTCAGAGCAGTTGCTTTGCCTTTGCTGATGTTAATTCCCAGGCTGAGTCCCCCATGTAAACCACAGCTGTGAGCAGGTGGCAGTGCATGTTCTTCACTCACTAAGTGTCTTGCACTTTTTTTATGTTCAGCTGAAAACTCAATTTACAATGGCAGTCAGATATAAACAAGAATTTCACAAGATGAAAGTAAAATAGTGCAAAACTCCTAGTGTTTTTGTTTCTTTTCATGGTTATACTTGGTGTATATATATATATATATATATATACATACTTGATATTTCATATAAAAGAAATACATCTTTAGAAAAGAGGTCAAATTGGGTGAATACAAAAGCTTGTTCTTCAGATGAAAGTGGATTTTTTTTTTTTTAGTTTGGAAAAAGGTCAAGCCTCTCCCTCATTGCTACATTTTTTTTCCATGAAGAATAGACTTGATTGCTCTCCAAACATTGTTTCCTTTTCTTCATAGAGGGGAAATGTTTATTCCTTGTTCTTAATAATCAGACATACTGTAAGGACTTGTGCACAGGGCAGGAAAAAATACGGGAAAGTTAAGAGTGATAATTAATGGAAGTTTCATGCTGAAATTTTAAAAGCGGTAGAGCAGTGGCTGGTATAGTGAATTATTCAGCTGGAAAGCCTGAATAAGATGAAGGAAGTATATCAAATGTATAGGAAGAGCATACAGAGGCATTTATTTGCCAGAGAAAATAGAAAGAAGTGTTTTTACTGTCACTGCTCATAAAAGCAGGCACAAGTCTTTTGGTGCCTGTCAGGGTACAAATGCAAATTTGGAAATCATCACACCAATGCTGTTCACTTAATTACTTTAGTTTGGTTTAATTGAAATGATCAACAAGCATCATTCCAATGGTAGTTTAATATGTCCCAGCAGACAGCTTAAAGTGCTGTTTAGGCAAGATCAGTTGGGGTGACTGTTTCAGGATGTTCCTGAAGGCATAGCTGTTTCCCATGCATTAGCCGTAGGAAGACCAAGGTTTTGCCTGCGGGAGAGAGTTTGTCAGTTATACTAGCATAATTACCACTGGAGCCAAGGTGCACAGCTGTGCATATTAAAACTCCTCTTGAAATGACATGGAATAACCCAAAGCAAAATATAGCAGTTAAAGCCACAAGCCACATAGTTTTCCTGCCTTAGTTTTTTGACAAAAAGTCATATATTGAATAAACTTTCCCACAGTCAAGACCAAATCTTTTATCTTAACTTGTCTGCCTCTATAGATCCTGCTGGCATAAGCAATTTATTATTGTTTTCTAATTAAAATAAATGTATTAGCATATATATATATGCCTTCAGTGACCGACAGTCATTCACAATATGTTCACTTAAGCATAGATTATTTTTTGTAGTGTAAATGTTTGGGTGCTGAGTTGGTGAGATATCCCAGAATCAGTTCCTCATCTTTGAACAGCCTTTTGAGCCAGGGAAACAATAAACATGTATGAATCTCCAACATTTTTATTCTACATAACTCCTTATTTCCTACTGTCGGTACTTATATGGAACAGTGCTTTGTCAAGGAAAGACAAAGTCTCTTTTTCTGGATCTCATGCTCCTCCTAGCATGTGTTCCTCTGGAACATTCACTTCCCTTTTCTGCAATGGGTTTAGAGTAAGTGTTGTTACTATCCTAAAAACCAGCTCATCAGTTACTATTACAGCATAGGAAAAAAGTGATAATTGTTTAACATTTTTTTTCACAATTTCTAAATATCTCAAGAACAAATTCGGAGATAATAAATTTAAAGTGAAGTGTAATCCTGTTTCTTGTTTTGAGAATTTCTATGACAGTGTTTATTTTTTGATAAATTTAAGGCAACTAGGAGATAATTTATATTTGCTTTATATTCTTCCCAGATGTTTCTACTCCATTCTATTACTTCAATGTTAATTCACAAATGTAATGGATTTTTAATGGGTGATCTAAATTAAGATATAATATACAACTAATTAATTAAAATGTAAATTACTATTGGAAGCAATGAAAATAGCAATGAAGGAAGGAAGATGCACAGAGAATCTAAGACTAAAAAACATCAACAGAAAATAATGGTACTATGTGACAAAGAATTAGGCTGATGTATTACTAAAAATTAGAATTTTTAAAGTAAAATCTCTGCAGGAAAGGGGAGTTTTAAAAGAATTTTATCTGTATATATTTAGCAAGAAAAGAATTACATTAATGAGAAGTGATGGAAAAAGCCTAAATCTGGGAGGGAACACCAAAGCCAAACTGAATTTGCAGAACACTATGGAAGTCTTTTCTGAGGTGCTTATATCAAAATTTCAGCTGATAAAACAAGATGAGGTCTGTGTTTCTTTCTGTTGATCTAATTTCCCTAAATTTAAAGAATCTCACTAAATTCAGTGCATTACATTATAGGGAAGGCATTGATGAGCTGGCTTCATTAAAAAAGCAATGAAACAGAGTGGAGAGCTAGAGTGTGAAGTAAGAGAAAGAAAAAAGAACAAAAAAGCCTGGAGTTAGGCATAAAGAGAGCAAGATAAGTGGTCTCAGCCTGTGAAATCTGAGAGACAGTGAACCTATATGCTAGTAAGAACGTAACAGGATGTAACAGGATGGCACCAATGGTGATTGTGGAGCAAATAAAAAAATACCTGACAGTGAAAGTCAGTGCATCTCATGTCATGGCACACCTACAACATTAGCTTGGTATGTGACAGAAACTAGTACCACATCCTAGTTTCTGCCATTGCTTAACATAAGCTGAGGCAGGAGCCTGCAGTGGCCCCTGCCCAAGTGCCAAATCTGTGGCTGAAAGTTAATCCACAGTATTTCCAGGCTCCATCACACCTGGCTCTTAAGTCTCATGTGTACATGTCCAGGTGGAAGCAGGCAGCACCTCTGTGACACACATGAGCAATGCAATCCCCTTGCCTTCCTTCACCACAGGATGCCCAGACAAGAAACTTGTGTTTAGAGCAAAAATTTCATTAAAGAAGGACATGGAGTAGCAATTCTAATCAATGGATGTTTATTGCATACTGCAGTATTGGATGTTATCTCTATATTGTACAGCAGAGGAAGGGAAAACAGACTGTTTTTCTTTCTGCACAATGCCATGATCAGGCACAGAGCCAGGAGGGGCTATACGTGCTGCTGCAGCTGTGGACACCATTTCTGGCAACAGCTGTAGATCATGTGAGCGAACAGTAAACCCTACATTTTCATGAAACAGATCTGAATCTGTCACAGAGATGAGAGGTGAACTATGTATATATTTAATCTCTAACTGCTATGATTGTATAATATAAATACAGAGGACTTTACACATCAATATTTGCTGTTATTTGATGTGTCAGGATTACCTCAAGTCCTGACCTCAGGTAGTAAAGGAAAAGCTGGTTGTAATTAGAGACATCCGATAGATGTTCTGAACATAAAGTTGGATGTGTTTTGCGCCTGAGAGAGAACACCAACATAAATTATAAAAGCAGTGATTAGAATGAGAAGCACAGGAACACATAAGAGAAGTAAATTTCAATTATGTGAATGGTCTTAAAACAGCAACATTTCAGTCTGAGCTGAAATAATCATATGAAATTTTAGTACTGTGTTTTCTCATACTAAAAAGGTGATGCTTTGCTTAAGCAGCTGTGAATGTCTGAAATCCTTTCTAAGCCATGGGAAATAATTAGATCAGTTGACTCAGGTACAACCGTGCTATTATTCACTGACTGGGCTTACTTGTGACACTGGAAGGGTCTACATTTTTTTACATTTATGGGACTGAAAATGAGACTGTCGTGGAAGATGCTGCAGTCCAGAAAATGACAAATAATGGGTCAGAATCTGGTGATAAAGTGTAATGTGAGGGTTTGGTGATTAATTAACACCAGCATCCTATTCCTTCAGGATTTTGCTTCCATTTGGCCTGTGTGCACCTCAGCAGGGAACCCTAAATCCTGCTGGGTTTGTGTTTATAGTGGCATAACCCTTGATTCAGCAGCCTTTGATAGCTCTTCTTTGGCTGCCACACACTGCACATGTGCAGGAGATACACCAGCTGTGAAGTCAAGCTGGCAGGGAATAAAGGCTAGTGAGACTTTGTGTAGCTCCCAATTCTCACATCACTGAAGTGCTCTAGCAGCTCCTGCCAGCTTCAGCTCTGTCTCTCTGTGAAACACTCCTTTATTGCCATCGCCTTCCCTTTCGGTGTCCTCTGCCTTCTTTTGTGTGCCCAGCTAGTCAAGACAAGTGGGTGAAGGGTTAGATGCACTTATGTAGGGTGGGTTCTTTGGGAAACTGCGGTCTGGATGCTGCCTCTCACTCAAGAAGCCTGAAAATCACTGGCATTTGGAAAACAGAATAGTATACAAAGATTGTTTTAAATACAGCTGGTTTCTATTATTTCTTCTAAGTCACAAGTACAGGCAAGTGAAGTTACGGGATGACATTAAGTGAATATATTTTATGGATCAGTCATGCAGATTTTAAAGGAAATATATTTTGAAAAACTTGTGAAATGGTAGCAACTTCCTTTAATTTCGTAGAATAAGTGGTGGAAAAATGTAACTGTCTTCTAAATAAGTTTTTAAGGGATTATCATTATAGAACTGAATTTTGCAAACATATGCTATATTTTCATATGTATATCATCAGCTCAGAAATCTGTTTCACATTTTTCATGTGTTGTCCATGGCTGATGGATATTTTTTTACTTTCTCAGATATGAATGACCTCCCTTATATTGAATAAATGAGCTTTGTAGCAACTGTTCTATGCAACATTGTAGCAACTTCAAATTTATCAAATTAAAGAATTTTTTTGTGATTCATTATGAAGTGCTCTCAGAAGTTGGAATACAAACCTTTTCTTCATAGTAAGAGCTACTATAAGAATACCCTTGTGACCTTGAACATTTCATATAGAATTATAATTTTCAACCCATAGAAGTAGGTGGTTGGTGATTTTACCTGTCTGTTTGATGATAAAGAGTTTTGTAACCCATGACAGTTTTTCCTAGAGTCTGCTGGGGACTAAAGAACAGAAGATAATGAAACATCTGCTGCATATGCCAAAGAAAACTACAGGAATACTAGTAGCTGCGGGAAGAGGTGAAAGAGGCAGAAGTGTCATACAAGAGCTAAGTGTCATTGTTATAATTTGCTTCTGATGCTTGTCATGGCCAATCAGTTACTAGATATTCAAATAAGAGGCTATTAGAAAATGCTTCACTGGAACAGCAGCAATGAGGTTCTGAAGACATATGTGCATTATACTGAACATACCACAGCTACTGCAAAATTAATGTCAGTGCTAATAAAGAAAGAGCACTTTGGAATACTAGGAAGATGCAGAGTTAGAAATGAGGGTTTTCTTTATTCTCTCTAGATAATAGATGTCTCCACATTCTTTCTGTCACTGCAGTTTTTAAAATACTTGGATTTATAAGTCCTTAAGTTCTGAATACCATATATAAATAACTTCCAATCATTGTCACATGAATCAGAGCTGGAATCTATTTGCTCATGATGTATTTTACTACATGCACAAGAGCTCAGTTTACTTCAGTCTTCTTACTAGGTAGGTTTTCATAACATCCTGCAAGGGTTCTTTATGTAGTTTAAAGTCCATTACCTTAGAAGTGAAATGCCTGGTGGAAATGTATCACAAATAGTAATTTAAAGCAACAATGACAATCTCAAAGAAGAAATAATTATTACTCATCAACATTGAATGCAGATTATAAAAAAGATAATTTCAAAATAGAAATTACTTAATGAATTATATTATTGCTGTAAGTCTGGATGTTGGGAAATTATCACAGTATCAGCAAGGTTGGAAGAGAACTTAGAGATCATCAAGTCCAACATATAATCTAACAGCAACCCATCATCTAAACCATGGCACCAAGTGCCACATCCAGCCTACTCTTGAACACCTCCAAGGTCGGTGACTCCACCACCTCCCTGGGCAGCCCATTCCAGTGGTGGATCATCCTTTCAGTGAAGAATTTCTTCCTAATCTCAAATCTAAATCTCCCCTGATGGATCTTGAGACTGTGTCCTCTTGTTCTGTCACCAGTTGCCTGAGAGAAGAGGCTGATCCCCTCCTGACTACAACTTCCATTCAGGTAGTTACAGAGAGCAATAAGGTCACCCCTGAGTCTCCTCCTCTCCAGACTGAACAACCCCAGCTCCCTCAGCTGCTCCTCATAGGGCTTGTGCTCCAGCCCCTTCACCATCCTTGTTGCCCTTCTCTGAACACGTTCCAGTAACTCAACATCTTTCTTGTACTGAAGGGCCCAGAACTGGACACAGTACCCGAGGTGCAGTCTAACCAGTGCCGAGTACTGAGGACCTTGCATTGATTATTTTTATCATAGTTGCGGATACAAACTTTTATTAAAAATAGAGATGCCTAAAATAAACTGCAAAAAAATAGAGGGGTCTAAATTAGCCTTCTAAATTATTTCCAAACATGTAGCTACAGGGCTCCTTTTCTCTAAGCATTCTACAGCTCTCGCTGACCCTTCTTTTATTTGTCCCCTTGATTTTAAAAGTTTCTATGTCTTTCAAAATTTAAAAAATATGACATTAAATTAGAATACTAAATATAGAATTATTATTTCAGTCATAACCGGGCGTTAAATGCTAGGAAAAGAGGAAAGCTGGCTCAACTTCATATCCATATCCACAAGAAAACATTATATACTAATTATGACAGAGAAGCATTTCAGACTATATTGAGAGGGATTTATAATTTTTTGAAAAAAAGTTCAAATACTGTTAACCCTTTATGACTATGAAGACACAGAATTTCTTAAATGTTAAAAATGTGCAGAAATTGTAAGGAATCTTTGTTACTTTAGAACAGTCTCAAAACTCACGGTATCAAGTGAACTTTTCCAGAACTGACATATCTTCTGCTCAAACTATGAAGTTGGTGGTCGCATAGAAAACACAAAAGCTTTATTAGTTGCTGTAATTGAAATAGCTAGAGTATTACAATAGAAGCATTTGTGTTTAGCAGTGTTTTTCAAAGCTGTTAGCTAAAAGCTTGTTTCAGTATTCTAGCACACACTGATATGAGACCTTATTCTGACAGTGTGTCAATTTTCCTTTTAGTTCTGGATTCTTTCATGGAAAATGGTAGTATTTGTTGAATTCATCAGCTAACTGCGAATAAGAATTCTATTTTCTAAATACTTACTTTTAAATTTAGTACTGTAAACATTGGACAAATGTAGACTTCAAGTGTTATTATACTCTAGGAAAGACATTTGGAAATTTAACTATTTGAACTATGAAATCTTGTATTTGGTTGAGAAAGTGAGCTAATTTGAAGGATCTGCTGTGGCATTGGATGGTAGATGCTGGAGATGAGGCTCTGTCTGCCAGACAGCTCTGGCTACAGTGGGAACAGCCCTAGGCAGAGAAGTCACTGGAGAAAGTGGTAAGAGCCACCTGTTACCTCAAAGTCTATACTTACCGAAGAAGAAAGACTGGAGAGATGGGGAAAATTGGGTTCTCCAAAATATTAAGGAATTTAGTACCCTTTGTCTTTTTTATGAAAAGGCATTTCTCCCCCATTCAGTTCTGCATATAACTGAACAAAGTAGCTACTTCCCCTGCTCTGCTCCTATGAATAGCAAGTTATTTTTATTACTCTGAGCTGTCCCTTTACAAAAGTGGAAATAGCTTTTAACGTTAGTAAATATTTTTGTAGAGGTCAAGTGAGGATTGAGTGACTTTAAAAGCATTCATTAGTGGTCTCTTAACTAGATTTACTCTTTCAGTATTCTTCCTAATTTTCTTACTTGCATTATGAAAACCACTTAGACATTCTGTTACCACCTTTGTGCAACCACCAGGAAATCCACAGGAAGAATTGCATAATTATGCCATTTTTGAGGAATGACTGGAGAGTACCAGTTTCAAGTTGGAAAAAATCTTTTGACTTTTTAATTTTGATAGTAACAAAGAATTCAGTGTTTGAGATAAAAAATGTATAGGGCTTTCAGGGCATGATTGGGTGTCCCACTTCATTGGCCTTTATCAGGCTAAAATCACATATTTATATACCCATTGCACTGGTTGCAGCATGTGAACAGAATGATTGGTGCACAAAGCGCACTTTAGAGTATCACATCTATGTATGAGAAAATGAAGATGGAGAGAGAAGTAGGAATTTTCCTAATATTTGTTAAAGCCATACTGATTTTATTGAAGCAGTTCAAGAAGCTACATTTGTTCAAGTGAAACTGGAAGTTAGCATGAACTGACCATTTCTCATCCTTCTCTCTCTCCATCTTGCAAAGTACAGTAACCAGCTGCAGGTAACTGGTTAAATAAAGCTTTATTTTTTTGGTGCATTGTTTGTGCATTTCATTTGCTACATGTACTACATTGCTTAGTTTACCACAACAATTTTAAAGATCACTTCCACCTAGACAAGGAATATCTAGATGTCTTTTACAACCAGGCTGTATACTAAGGTAGGATTACTTTGATTTAGCTTGAATTTCTATAATTAAAGATAGATCAAGTCAGGAAAAGAACAGAGAAATTAAGTCACTGAATTATTATCTATGACTTATATACATTAAAAATAATTCTGTTGAAATGGTTGCAGTTATGTCATTTTCATTATATCACAGATTCAGTATTTAGGGATGGACAATTTAGAATAGGATTTGTCAGCAGGTATGTACCCTCATGAAGGTCTAAAACTCCTCTATTTGACAGAGGTAAAGTTAAGGAAGGAATGGGCCCTTTCCTCTGATAGTCACAAAAATGAATGTGCCACATTAGAAGGATCGAACAGACAATTCTGATGTAGAAAAAAAATATAAACATCTGAAATAAGTTGTGCAATTTAATATTATTGTCATTTTCAGACCTATGTTGGGTGAAAATGAATTTTTTCAAACATCTATCCAAGGTTCTCCTTGAAAATAAGGATCCAATCAGCTGTTAAATTAATTGGGACCTCTTATGGATACAAAGTACTGCCCTAATTATGAGCACTACCGTACCATTTCCTACCGTGTCTGACAAGATGGAGAAGAGGCAAAAAGCATGGTCCAATATATCCGTACAAAAATCAGGGCCAAGTTCACACACACACATGCACACTCTGGCTTTTCTGTTTCATTACTACTGTTCCATGATCACTGATCATTTAATAGACAGTGAGAAAAGACTCCGAAAGCCATTCAGACTGTAGAAATAGACACCTGTGAAAGAAAGTTTAGAAATTTAATTTGAAATTGAACTAGTTTCATCCACTCCTCTGTCCCTTTCATTGCAATCCCAGAACAGAGCTGCTTCAGATTTTACTTGTTTTGGGAAGAAGAAAAATAAAGTTGTCTTTTGTTTGAAATCTCATTGTTGTTTTTAGCCACACATTTTAGGAATATTTAAAACAGTCTAAATGTTCTTTTCCCTCCAGCTAGCAAATAAGTGCTTTAAGAAACTGCCTCCATGTACCATTGTCAGGCTTGGCAGGAGTCTGAGTTGCTGAGCAACCATTTTTCTTATTAGATGTAATTCATCTTTTAACTAACAGAAAGAACTGCTGATGGATTGACCAGAGAGGAAAAAGCAAAAGAAAAGGAACTACTAAACACTGAATTGAACATGTATAATATAAACCTTTTTTACATATAAGTAATGAAAATTCATAAGCAAAAATAACCCCTCCTTATGAATAGTATCTTAAAACCTTGTCTGCCTTTGGAAGCCATGTATCGTTCCATCACTGTGCTTATGAAGCTTTCATAATAATGCCTTGTTGAGTCAGAGCACTGCCTGAGAAATAAATGACAATGGGCTAAATTATGTAGGCAGTTACATATGTCAAACTCACATAAAAGCTGTTAGTCAATGTAGATTATTACCAATACTTACTAATTATATTACAATTGCCTTTAGAGGCCTCCTCAAAGCCTGCTAAGGCATCTGTGAGGAGAAGAATAGGGAAAATCTGATGTATGAGCACTGCTTTGGATCTACTCATAGTATTTGTGGGGCCAAACAGAATTTGCCCAGGGCAATTAGATGTTGTAGCCCTCCTGGCTACTGTGCTTTCCTGAAGCTATGGGAAATCATGAGGCTAGGGAATCCTGGACTTCAAAATGTTTGCAATTTGCTGGATAAGTTTCTCATCCAAGGAATTCACAGAAGCAATGAATTTGCAAAAGGGAAAAACTGCCTTGAGAGAGTCCTGCTTTGGGAAAAACTATACCAAGAATGAAATGCTAAAAATTAATGGATCAAGAAAGCTTTTTTTTTTTTTTTTATTCAGCATATGTACCTGATTGAGCTGAATCCACGAGCCTGCCTTTAAATTTATACAGCTCCCAACAGTGTGCTGCTTTTCTGTCAGCAAGTTCCAGGGGTGGCACAACCTTAATATAGGGCACAGCTTTTGCATCTCAGCTCTATGGGCTGATGTAGCCCCTTCAGGCATGCATAAGGAAGAACAGATTTAGTTTTGCAAGATCCCAAGACCATCTATGTTTAGTTACTGAATGATGGCTCTTGTCACACAACTTATTCATTGACTGTGAGCAATGACTGGGAAGAAAATTTGGAAATAATAACTTACTCGTGGAAACACAGAATCACCTTCTAAAAAAAGGTATTCTGGTGTGGTGGTGTCAATTAAGCTTTCATTGTACTCAGTAGTGGCCAGAAAGACAAATGTTGCATACTGAAGGCAATTTACAAACTAACTTTGATAATCCTTAGATTTAGTGTCTTGATAAATGGTTGTGTTCTTTACTGTTCATAAGTGTGTATGTACAAAAATTAATAGCCATTGAACAGCAATCTGAAGGATATTCTGAATTTGTAACAGGGTTTGTACGCTATCCAAATTAGTTTAATTTCTATTTCTGATGGCAAAATATCAACTTGCATTAATTTCCTCTGAGAGCAAGGGAATTTTCAATCAGTTTCATTTTTTTTCCTATTTTCTGCTTGCTGACAAAGACAAGAACTTCAGGGAGGTGGAGGTTGTTTTTAATTTTTTTTTTAAAACTAAATATAAGCCATTTGGGATAAAAAATTCTGCACCTTGAATTTACCAAAATAAGAGACTTATATCTTAGTAAGCATGATTGTTCCATGAGCTCTATTACCTAGGATTTTTTTACTGGAATCAGAAACTAACTAAGAAATGATAATTTTTTTTTTCTTCAAAATGTATTTGATCATTTTTCTATCCATACTTACCAGATGAATTTTCTGTTAGAAGCCAGGCTTCAGGGTTGACATGAATGTTGATAAAAAGGGTGAAAAATATTTTTTCTTATGACTGTAGCAAGATACCTTTAGTAGTTGCTACTTGGATAAACCTGTGCAAAGTCGTAACTGCTTTACATATTATCACTGAGGACTTAATCTTGAAACTGCTGTGTGGAATTACAGCAGTCTGAATAGAATTATAATTTTTATTTGCCAGGCTAGTAAGCAGGAATGAGAATCACCTTGTCATATAAAAACAAAAACTGTGGGCAAAACCACTTATTCAACAAATAGTAATTACTAAGAAAGCAAAGGCCTTACTCCTGTCATCCGTGGTGACACTTACAGAGCCATTCTTTTTCATAGAATTGTGTTAGCTAAAAAGCAAAAATGCTGTACTTCTCTACTAGCTAAAAATGTGTCCTTAACATATAAAAAAATACCAGGATACTGAAGAGAATATTAAACCTAAGGACAAGGAAACCATGTTCATCATTCACATCCCTCCTAAGGAAGCTCTGCTATAATTGCAGTTCTTACTAGGGTTAAGCCCAAAATAGTACTCACAATGGAACTGGACACCTGTGTCACTTTTCCCTTTGAGCATACAAAAGCTCTGAATGCCACATAAAGCAGGGTTCTTAAAAAGTAAACTTTAGCCATGGGATTTTGTGACCTTTCATCTATTCTTGTTTTGCTCTTGGCAAAGCTTTAAAGAATGACTAACTTACATCTACATTTAAATGTGGATTCATAGGAAAAATGTGCAAGGACGTTGATAGCATAATTGAAATAAATTAATGTGCATCTTATCAGTAAAATACTCTTGTTTATGCTTCTTTTGGAGTGGAGAAGGTACAGTGACTTCCTGCTAGTGCTTTAGTCTTTCCTACAGCCAGTTTGAAGTCCTATCTGAAGAGTGCTAAATGCTTGCTAAAGCTTTGTACTTGTGTATGGAATTTGTACGATCATACATTGTATGATCTATTCACTGTAAAGAATGTATAGATAAGTTAAGCTTTAATGGAATGTATTATGTGAATATTATAGGAATTTAATGGTCAAAGCACTTCTCGTCATCCTTTCTTGAGGCAGCAAAAATATAGACAGCCTCTGAGAGTTCTTGAACATATTACTGGAAGCTCCTCCATTGGATGTGTTCTTACAGCTGCCCTGGGAACAAACTGTAGCATACAATTCGCCAAACTATTCTCTTCATTCTCCAAAAACTACCATGCTAAGAGTTATTGGTACCCCATTGGTACCAATGAATGATCCTTAAGTTTCAAGTGCACTTGTGCACTTGGAAGTAGATTTTCTTTCTGATGTAGGCTCTTAGATCTTGGGAAAGAGTAATAATACTGAAGAGGTGTCACAAGCAACTGAGTGTTATGGAAGCTATCTGTGAGCCAATACAGGTTTTCATTCATCCTTCAGCCTTGTCAGCAAGATGGCAGAAGGATACTGCAGTTAGGAATATTATTAATACTAGTATGTTCCACTTAGATGGGAATTTGTTGTGCGTGTAGTTCCCTCACTGGCCAAACAGCAACAGGCTGTAGAAAACACAAATTCATTGTTGAGAACTAATCTGAATTAGGTCAGAAAAAAAGAATTTTTAACATCTAAATTTGAATTGATGTTTTATAATGGTTACTGAAAGTTGGAGAACAGTAAAGAGGCTTGTATTTTACTTAAAACGGTGCTGCCCAAGGAAACAATAGATTATCAAAATACTCATGTGGATTTAAACTGTATTTTTACTAGAAGGAATAAAACAAAAGTCTCCAAGCAAAAATCACATCTTTTATAATAAAAGTAATTCACTAAGAAAGGATCATTTAAGAATATTAATAACTGAAAACCCTTTCTAATCACGAAAGTACCCCACTAATAGGACAGTTACCTTGAAAATCAGAAAAGAAACATGGGCATCAAGTCTATTTTAAAAGCTGTTGTGAAAGCAGGGAGTGCTAAAGAAGATACCTCCCGAAAAATTCTTGCTAAAGAATAAAATTTTCATTCAAAAATAGGAAAAAGACTTTGTCTTTAATTTTTAATGTGTTCCTTGTTCACAATGAAAAGTTAAACTCTGAACACCATAGGAATCACCTACAGAATTTCTTGCTTAAGAATGCTCTTACCAATACTAAAATATTTTAATAAAAATCAATTTTACTAACTACTTCAAAATCATATGAGTTTTGGCTTTTCATTAAGTGAATAGATCCATAAGCCTCAGCCTGTGTCCTTTTCTATTTTTGAATAAGAGTAGACAGTAGCTTTTAAGTAGAAGAAAATAAATATATATCTAGACACTGCATTTCTTAGCTTTTTCAGGCCTTCTTCTTGCACATTTCCATGACACAATGTCTGCAAGCACAATGGCATAATGCCCACTGGGGAAAAGACTGGAATGCTATTTGTTCCCAAATCTGCATTTCCTTGTAAGGGAACAAGCTCAAACTTGGCAAATAGTTTCCAACCTTTCACTGCATTTTCAGATAAAATCAAGGTTGTCTTTTTAATTATCATTATTTTTGTTAAATGTTTTTTTTAGAGGGGAGGGTTTTGAGATCAGAGGATTAGGGGAGGAAAAAGTAAACATCTTTCTGTGGCTGGTAATACTGAACACAAAGGAGATGCTTTCACAGATCTGAAAAGTTCATTCTTAATAGTTAATAAACAAGCCATGTCAAGAGTTATTTCTTAATTTGTATAAATAGTTTCATATTTAAACCTAACAATTACTTCAAGGCCTCCTAATAAAATGCATCCTGAAGCTGCACTGGTACTGTGTAACACAGAGCTTCAATGATAAAGCATACAATCTACTAATGTGTGCTGCTCTACAAATGGTTACAAGATAATAAACACCAGACTTAATTGCATGGCCTGACAAAATATTTATTAAATTCATTGCAGCTGACTGGTATTGCTTCCACCAATTCCAGAAATGGGCTTGTGGAAAGAACTGAAAAATTTTATACTACGTTGATTGATACTGCCTCTGAATTTAGATCCAAAGTAACTGTTCAAGCATTTGTTAAATGCTTGACATTGTTCTCCTTGCAGGAGATATTCCCAAGGCCTAGGATGAAGCCAGAACATAGCATGAAGCATAATCTAGTTTCCTTGGAGGTTAGGATTTTTGGTAATGCTATTTGAACAAAAAATAATTTAACTGGACTTTTAAAACACCCTCCCCATTTTGGTGTGTAACTCCTCTTTATGGCAAAGGGAAGATTTTAAAGATGGATAAGATTCCAGTGAAGAGGAAAGAAAAATGATGGAAAATAGTTCCTGTTTTTAGAGCAACAGCAGGTCAAAAAATCCTCAAAATGGAAGCAGGGGCAGATTAACCCAAGGGAGCAGAGCTAAGGAGCAGGCTAAAAGCCAATTTAAAAAAAAAAATCTGCAATTGGGAGACTGAAAAATAAAATTGGAAATAAAACTGAATAGGAGAAAAGGTTCTGACCTTGAGTTAGGCTGAAAAATGAAAATGTGAAGTCTCAGCTGTCAGAGAAATGGATTATGATGTTCAAGTGAAGCAAGAAAACAAGCCTTTGGGCTCACACCTAAACTCCTGACTCAAGTATGACTCTCACTTTATACTCTTTCCTCCTTTGTAGTCATGCAATATCCCCAGACCTTGTAAGCAAACTAAAGGAACTCTATTTTTTGCATGGAGAGAAGACATTAAACATATGACTCAGATGAAATAAGAATCATCCAGACACAGAAGCCTGGAAAAAGATGGTAATTCCTTAGATTTGCCTGTCATCATTGTTGAAAGCTAGGCCTGAGTTGTTTTCTGGGCACACCTTGAGCAGTAAAATGATGCAGTAGGCTACACAAGGTCTGTATTCCACATTTAAATTTAATCTGTATAGATTTGAAAGCTTCAATGGGAATGAAGGGTTTTCAGGACTGCTTCAATATCTGCCCATACACTAATGCACAAAATCCATCCTCACTAAGCAAGCAAATAGAAAGTTCTCAAACATCTCAAGGTCTACAAGAGCTCAGTTCTATACCTTACACATCCTTAACTTACAGCTGAATGTATACAGAAATAGCCCTTGAAAAGTTTGCCTAATGAATCAGTTCAGTGAAAGAACACTTTACAAAGGGGCATACAAAACCTTTATTATCCATTTTTTCCTAATAAAGGAAAAACAAATCTTTAGGAAACATCTGGCTTCCCAGAATCTGTAGGAAGTTGGTCAACTCCCTCTATAGCAGCTTTGTTATCTTGAATAGCAGTATTTTAATAAAGCAATACACATCATCTTGCTCAGGAAAATTGCACTGACAGATAAGACGCTCATGAAAAATGGACATGTTTACTCAGTATGCCTAAAGCTGCTGTAGTAGGGAAATTAGAGTGTTAAATAAGTGTGATGATACTGAGCACTGTGAGCTGATACTGAATACAATACAGCTAAACTTCAACAGGACAAATAGCTCAAGTTAACCCCCTGTGTTTGCAGCTAAGCTTTTTCAAAGGAAACACTCGAACTCAGCCCTACTCATAAATATATATAATGAATACAAAATTACATACAGGTGTGTGAGAAAGGAGATGGGATGGGATGCTGAAAAAAGGCAATTTCTTATTTTCACACAGAAAACGACATCAGCAAAACTCTGAATTTAAATTGTATTTCAGAAGCTTGAGAAAACGCTGCCTTTTTGGCAAGACAGTGTTATAACAGCTGAACCATGGAAGAAGTTCCAAAAAGCATTTCACAGCTGGAAGGTTACCCACATCTGTTAGATTCTGGGCAGACTTCAGAAAGAACACTGTTTTAAGATGTTTGCTGCCATCTAGTGCCTTTCTGTTTCCTGCCTTTGATGAAATGGCAGTCAATTCACAAGTTACTTCAGAGGACAGAGTGGGTATCAGTACATTATTATTCAGCTGACAATAGAAAGAAACACAAACTAAATAATGCCCTCCATAAATACTGGGGCTTGCTTGGTGAAGAATCTGGATGGAAGGTCTTTCAAATTGGTAACTGCAAGGCCCTGCTAATTTTGCAGCAGAGTAACAAGAAATATTATTTCATGTAGACTGGAAAGGGATACTAGAACAGAATAGAAAATTTCAATTTTTTTATATAGTTGTTGGAAAAAAACTTCTAAATTGCGTGACATTTTGGAGCATCCCAGGATTTGGACACATGTAAAAAAACAAATACTGAAAAACACTGCTTATTAGCTAAATGGAAACCAGGGTGTCTTGCCAAAAATATTGTTTCAACTTCACCCCCTATTGATATAATTTTGGTCATAAAAGTTAAGTACAGCTGGAATTTAGCCTACAGGTAATACTTCACCTAAGGAAAAATAATAATCTGTAAATTATGCAATTTTATATATATATATAATTTCCACTATTCCTCTATAAAATATAATTTTCTCTATTTCATGAAAGTATCATCAGATAGGTTCCTTGCTAGAAATGGCAGATATATTCATTATTTTGTCCTCTCTTTGCACCATTTAAGAACACATCCTTTAAAACATTTTATGACCTCCAGAAATATTTTCATTTATACTGACTTTGGGGAAATGCAACATGTTAGTAAGAGAGCTAACAGACAATTGTCAAAGTATTTATTGGCTTCAAAGTCAAGGAGCAGAAGACTGTGAACAAGGGGAAATGACATCTGTACGTAAGTTTTTGTAGCACTTAAGTCAAATGACATAAATAGTGACTCTAAACTCAAATTGGTTGAGTATTCACCTCTGATCTGGAGGCCAGTGTTTGCAAAGCCAACACAACTCACTATATCCAACATAGCAGTCCTGCATGTTTCACATTCAGGATTCAGGACAAAAGGTGTGCTGCTGAGTCTTCTCTCCTTTCTCTTCACTTGTCTTGATTTCCTTCTGTCAAAGGCTTCCAATTAACCTCACACACTTCTGAGTCTCTTCCTTCTATCCCTTGCTGTTCATTTTTCCCATTTTTCAGTCTTATTTATCACTCTACGCTGGAGCACGAATTTTCTGCCCATTGCAGTGTGAGGCAGTCCAGAGATTTCCTCTTCCAAATCTGCTGCCCAGTGCCATGGTGGACTTGGGAAAAAACAAAGTATGGTAACCATGGGGAAAATTTGGGCTCATTTCTGCTGTTCCAGTCTGCAGTGTGCTGTCTCTGACTGCTGATTGAACGCAAGCTGGTCACACCAGCTTTGGGGGGATGGAAGATGCCTGACAGTTTCCCCTGTGTTTCCCTATTTTGGTATTTGGCAGCTACCAAGTCTTTTCTGGAGATGTATCAACAGCCATTTCTGGAGAGTAAAACCAGCCAAATATGTGAAAGAGAACACTTTCAAACTCTAGACAAATATTTATCTTAGGTTCCTACTTCAGAGGATAGAGTTGAGACCTTCAGTGAAATGATAGGAAAACAAATTGGTTTTGTTAGGTGAAAGAAATGTATCTAACCTTATTTTTAGGAGTATTTGACTGTCTTTACCCATTTGAGTTCAGTGAATATCATTTTACAATTATTGCAACAGTAACAATCTAGTAACAAATTTCCTGTTAAACTGTAAGACCAGAACCTATGGCCATAATTTATAATTCCCACCTTTTTTTTTTAAAAGTAAATTAAAATTCCTAAATCCTTTCATAATTTTGAAGTTTTTTTAATATAAAAGTCTTCCTATAACAACTGTTTAATCTGAAAACATTTCAGACAGTTATAAAGTTAGCAATATACCTTATCACTATCAATAGTGCAAAGCTGTGAAATATTCAGGCTAAGAATCTTTCTGTAAGTATTTTTATTATCTAATAAAGTGATTGATAATACAAGATTATTATAGCAGAAAGATTTTCTGCAGAATCACTAAAATAACCTCAGTTTCATGATTGTTTATGAAGTAAGCACAAGAATCTATCTGTAACATGGTGCCCGCGTATGAATGTAATTATAATAAACATAAGAAATCAGAACTGAGACTTCAAGAATCTATCTGGGACATAAAGTACTTTAAAAGTATGGCACTTGAAAAGAGTGTTTGCAACAGGAAAATAAATTTCCTCAGATGTCTGTTTGTGACGCAGGAGGGTATACGTGAATTCTGGAGAGCTGTGGTTAATGGTGCTACTGCTTCAGCATAGCCCTTCAAGAGAGGCCAGGCATCATCAAATGCCAGCATAAAACAACTTTTCTTTGATGGTGTAATAAGATGGGCACTCATATTATTTTATACAGAAGAAACAGGACCAGATCCATGAAAACAGTTCTGTTTACCATGTTAGACTCATGCAGCTAGGGCAAACTGAGAAATAAAAGCAATTTTGCTGAATAGGAGTAATTTGTCCTAAATCAAATGATCACTGTTACACTGCATTATTAATGCAATTAGTGTCTGTTCTTACTTCGTGCATGTTAATGGGGATTTACAATTAGAGATTAATTGTTCATGTTATGGATTTCTATTTTTGTAAGTCAAAGCTGTACTAGAGTACTGTAAAAATATAAATCACATTAATTTGCATTCATTTGCAAATGATAAGAGTTTTTTTAAAGGCAGTCCTTTTTTTTTTGTGTATTTCAGCTGATTAGGTAACAATTCATGCACTGCCTTTTATGGTTTGGTTGAGTTGCTTAACTATCAAATGGTGTATTCACAAATGTAGTTGTAGCCTGATTTCCTTTTAAGAAGCATTTCTAAGCATTGCACATGCTTCATGAACACTTCTGAAGCTTTATTGCCCATGGCTTTGGGAAATGCTTTAGCTTGTAATTTTAACCTCGAACTTCTAAGAGAATACCTTGCACAGGGCCAGCCCTGGTTGCCTGTGGATTTTATCTTATAAAATATGCTACTGTCAAAATGAATATGCCTTTTATTTGTACTCCTATTCAGGCTCATTTAAAACATTTGGAATAATATTGCATTTTGAGATCAGCCTTTTCTACTGATATCTGTACAACTTCTATTTGTGCCTCACCAACAACTTTGAAGAAGGGGCACAGACTGCTATGTATATATATCTAAATTTATCTTTCATATATGGATTAGAGCAGGCTTTGCTTTAAGTTGATCAGGAACCTTGCTGCTTTACAGAGTATGTGCTGGTGAGGTCATGTGAAGGATAACAGAACGTGAAAATTGTAGCCAGAGCAGGTTCTGTAAATTTCCATCAAGTCTGTCAAAATTAGGCATCTCTGTACAAAGAATTGTCATACCAAGACCTGGTGCAAATGCACAGCACAGCAGTGGATCTAGATGGTCCTGTTAAAGGTCAGGTTCTACAGGTTTTCTTGATCTAGAAAAAAGAAAAAAAGTGAAGCAAGATTTTTGAGAGCCTTTCTAGTACAACTACTGGATAAATGCTGTCCATTCTTTTTCTCAGGCGTCTGCTCCTAATCATCTATGAAGACCAACATGCTCCTTTTTGATAGGGTGTCTACTTAGAAAGCCTGCTGAAAAAAAGGGCCTTGAAAGCACAGGTATTTCTTCCTAAGACGAGATTCATACTTAAATGCTGAAGAAAAGGGTCTCTCAATTCCAAAACCTACCACCATTGGTTATCAATACTCAGCTTCACGTTTTTGCTTTCAGTCTCTGTGTAACATCATTTACAGAGAGAAAAATAATTTTTAAATCTTTCTCTGAAAGACTATTCTATTAGTTGGTCACTATATTAAAAATTTTTTAATCCGAAAGGAAAAGGCAGATTGATGATTGTATCTTGAAATGCAAAGCATTTGCTAGGCTCTTTTATATTATTCCCATGAGTACAAGTAGTTGATTTTAATCTCTGACCTCCTTCTTCCTTGTCCTTGTGTATACTTCTTTCTCTGCACACGATGCACCCCCAAACCTTTTTATTTGTCTGATCTCATTTAACAGAATGCTGCATATTTGACCTACAGGTGTTTGGACTGACCAGAATTTTGCAGTGGTCAGTCATATACTTCATGTATGGAAGAGAACGACAAACTGTGGAAGGAACATTGCTCTCTCTAGACTATATATATAACTCATAGTTCACCTGGCAACTTCTCTTTTGACTTAATATATATAGATGAGAGAGTGCTGAGATGATTCTCCTCTTTAAACACAGTTTATCAGAATATATGTATTTTTTGGTTACCAGCTCTTACAGCAATTTGTTGAAGCCTGAAACTGAATTACTTTAGTCTGTTGAAAATACCACTCAAAACTTTTTGAATCTCACCAGATATTTGTTTTGAGCTGTTCTGGATGTACAGATTCTCTCATTTATATTTAGGAGAGCACTTAGTGAAATTTCTTAAACATCCACACTAGAAATACACAATGTCAAAAATGTAACTCACAAAAGGAATTTAGACTCTGTCCCCTAACTAAGATTTTTCATTAAAATAACCTGCAGCCTCAAGTGTTTGGGAAAACTATCGCTCCAAATACAGTTCTTGAACTACAGCCAGTAAGCAGCTGTTAGTGCTTTTGTTGAGAGGAGCATTTTAACCAGTTTCAGGATATGACTCATTGAGGTGATAATCATTCATCTCAGGCAGCTTGTTTACTGTGGAAAGTGTTTCAAGCAGCTAAAGAGAGGACCTGGAAAAGAAAATCCATTGCAAGCTGTGGGTCACAGCTGTGCAGCAGCCATATGTCCCAGGTTACAGAGACAGACAGACTCACGCAGCAAGCGAGTCACAGCCTTGTTTTGTGGCTGTGGCGCAGGTGGATTTGGAGGCCCCTGAATAATGTCCTGCATCTTCTGCTGCAGGTTTGTAAGCAGGAGGCAGCTTTCTGAGGGTAGTTTCTCTGCCTGGATCAGAGTGACAGAGGGCTTTGGGAAGAAGCAGCCAGCACAATGTACTGCCATTGTGCTTTGAAAAGTAAAAGTCAACCGAAATATTGTGAAGAGTTCAGTCCTATAATTAGCTATAAAATGGTGTCTGTATTCTGGATTCCAGGTAATGGAAGACAAAATGTTTTCTTGAGCACTGGAGGGCACTGCAACACTGAGGAAAAAACATGCTCCAAAACAACATTCCAGAAAATAATGACTATTTGCAAAAATGAGGAGGGACTGAGGGGATCAGAAGGCAGCAGGGCACCAATCATTCATTACTGATCTGGCATATTCAGTTTCCTTTCAGCTGTAAGTGTTACAGCTTTATATAGCCCTGAAAAGGGCATGGCAAATCTCTATACAAGCAGGCTCTGTAGACTCAGATATGTGCCTAGCATTCCCTTTTTAAGTAAGCTCATTTTCCTTGAGTACTTGAATTGATTTTTTTTTTTAATGAATTGCAGCCTGTTTGAGATTTCAGTGAACAAAATACAGTTAACTCTGCCCACCCAAAATATAGAGCCAAGTAGACAGAGAAAGGGTTCTCAGTTTAGCAGCTTCAGTGTGTTAATCAAGCTGTCTACAATATAAACCTTAATTAGGTAATTCTTTGTTTAACTCAATAATGTAATCCTAAAAACCAGGATCAGGTGTCGCACTAGTTTTTTTATTCCTCCTCCAGACAAGTCTTTTAGCTCTTTATGAGCAGCTTTGTCTCTCTGCATTTAAGGGAAGGAGAGAATCACATTAGAGGTGATGGGTCTCTCCTATTTAAGAGAGCCAACGAAGAAACAGAACACAGAAAATATTCTCAGTAGTAAGAAAAGGATTGCTTGAGGGCATATTTAAAATTTTTAAAGAGAAATTCTTCCCCTGAACCTCAGAAGCAAATCAAAGACTCAGTGCACAGATGTGATGAAATTCCTACATTTACACAGTTGGAACATGTATCAAAAATACATCTCCTTACGTTTTTACTTTTCCTCCCACTTGCAGCATTTACATTCCTTTCCCACTCCAGTTGTCAATTATCTTCCACTTCACCATTTTAATACACTGACATTCTGACACTTTCCATGTTACTTGTCTGTAAGTCTTGTTTACATCTTATTTCTCTAACATTACAGTTCTGTCCCTCCGTTGTTCATTTTGTTAGGAAATCCCCCCAGTCCTTTTGCTTTCCAATCTCCCACATCATATCTCACCTCCCTTTCCTAATCCTTCAGCTACATCTCAATAAACTTCTTTTGGTTTCATCTTTGATCACCTCTCCACATACATACACTTTGATATAGATTTCCTCAAGGTCAGAACCCTTTTCCTCTTAGTTTGGGAGATGTATGGCTGCAGCCCTTCCCTAGTAACCGTTGAAGCCGGTTAATAAGAAAGGGAAGGCTGACAGCAAGAGACGAGTGAGACTGTAGTGCAAAAGAGATTTCAATGTTAATGGAGAAATAGGCAGATATATCTCGCCTATATATCTGTGAAATTACTACCAAACTCCAATTTCATCCGAAGTAGCAAGATCAGTTTTTACTTCCCAGGTTGCAACAACCTCAGGGCATGCACGTCACCAATGGATAGGCCTCTGTCTCAGGGTAGCAAGCAATGATTTTACTGAGAAGAAATCTTTGTCACCTTGTGAGAAAAAATGGATGGCAAATACAATTACTTAGAGCAGGCAGTTTTAGCACCCAAAGCCTGGAACAAGGTATCAGGAAATAGCTGCATTTGTCTTACAAGCCTGTGATCTTCAGTCCTATGCATGCTGGTCTGTGTACCAAGTTAAGAAAGCAGAGTTAGGTATGCTTTAAGCGGGTGACAGAGACCAAACCAAGCTTTTCCTCTGTCTGTAAATCACATTCTGTGACAGATTTCAGCAATATGAGCTGGTTAGGCAGAACTGAACATGAAAAGAAAGTGAAATGGTTATTTTCATCCAGTAATATCTATATCAATGTGAATCAAAAATTTCTATTTTAAGCTGCATGAAATTATTTATCAGTATAAGTAAAGCTTTCAAAAATACCAGCAGGAATTCTCTATTTGATCCTCATCCTAATGGGGTTTAGTGTCTCTGTTTCTTACATTTGGTTACTTTCATTATAGAATTAGGTATCTTCCCAGCAAATTAAAAAAAATGTACTCAAGGTTATAAAATCTAAGTAAAAGCAGAATTCTTTCTATCTGTCTACTAATGCCTCTGCTAATCAGTGATGGGAGGAGAGAAGCAGGAGAAAAAGCCAGAGCTATTTTTGTGCTTGGCATCACTAACTGTCTTGTGATAATATTATGCTGGAACCATTCATTCACTCATTGCCCAGTCAAACTTTTTGAGATTAAAAAGGTCAATTAAAAGTGCAGAATAAAGATTTCCTTATTCTGAAGACATGTATAAAATATAAATTTCTACTTACACAAAATACAATTTTCAGGAAGAAAAATGTTTCTATGCAGCATGCTATAAAGTGAAGAATTTGTTCTGACATAAATTTTATTTAAAATTAAGCAGCTTTTCATGCTCTAACTGTTCAGGTGTTGAAAAAGACCTATTCTACCCTTCTTCATACTAGGGTGACTAACCTAGGGTGAGTGCAAAGGATGGAAAGAGCAGGAGACGTGTCCTTCAGAATGGTGCTGCTCCTCACATGCATGTAAGCATGACAGGAGAGGGAGAAGGCTATGCCTTGCTTCCATCCCTGAAATGTGTTGCAGTAAATGCAGTTTGACAGTGCAAGTTTCCCCTTTAGAGCAAGGGGATTATAGGTGGTGCTATGATTTTTTGTAGGTGGTTACTCAATTTTTATGACATGGGCTCATTTCCTTGCCTAGGAGAATGTCATATCTGTACCACAAGGTAGTTCTCCCTCTGTCAGATACCTAAGGTGGCTCCAAACTGCCTGGTTGTCTGTGCTGGCGAGTACAAACGTTCAGATAGGATGTTTGCCTTCTCTTTATTTTCCTTGAGACATGAGGTTAATCAATCCTTTCAGTTTGATTATTGTGCCCCATTCAGGAAACGGTTTATTTGTTACTAAGCTGAACATTTCTTCTTCACTTTGTGGGTACAGACTTTTTTGAAGGATCTGAAAAGTGTTTCCAATTCAAAATAATGTAAATGTACAGGAAATATTTCTAATTGTTTTCAACTTAAATTGTTAATGCTGCAGAGAGCATAAGAAGACATTTGATTATGCCCAGCGTTATTCTGCAAGGGAAGTACATTCTTTTGCTGTTGCTAGGCTACCAGACTTATTTACAGATACTCAGAACCTTCCAGGGCAGAGAGAGCTGAAAAGACTCAAGAGCATATGTAAGAAGGGGAAATAATAAATGGCACCAATGAAGCATTAGAATTCCTTTTAGTGTGTGCTGTGCTCTGGAATCCCAGGGAGAGAACAGGCAAGGAGCAAACACCTTTGCACTTAACTAACCCATCACACTGCAGAAAGGGACAGCAAGAGGGAAAGAAACCACTGGCACTGCACCGTAGTTAAGAACAGGAAGATGCACCTGTGGAGTAGTCTATAAGGTAAAAATTCACTCTTAGTTGTTTAGTTGGGCTAGCCTAAAGAAATTGGGTCCTATTTGCATTTGGTTTTCAGTATTTCAGTTGGACACAGGCCTGCCCTGGGGCACCACTTGTTTAGCAGTGAACTGAGCTACCCAGAAAGAGAAGCCTTGGCTCCAAATGGCTTTCACATAGCTCATTTTAGAGGCTTGACAGGTAGTAGCAGTGCTACAACTACAAAGCAAACCTACCTGCAACACCTTATGTCTTGTCCCTTGTGTCCTTCACCAGCTTTGCCTCTGCTTTCTTAGGGAGAGTGATCAAGCGGAGTTCCATCACCCACAGCCCTGTCCCACAGGTCTGGAACCACAGCAGAACCACAGGTTGCAACACTGACAGAGTCAGAAGAGCAGAATGAATGGGGCATGCCCAGGCTCCTGATGGGAGCTGCAAAAGATAAGCTAGAGACAGGTCCACAAGCTGCCAAGATCACATATCTGCAGCCCAGACTGGAAGTAGAACTGGACTCAAGAACATGGGCACCATGGCTTAAGGAAAGTGCAGGACCCAGACCTGAGCTTAATGCCCCAGGCCCATGGGCAGAGGGTACGTGAGTGGGATTCCCATGTGAGGGCCTCTCAGTGCCAACTGGGCCTCGACACTTTTTATCCACTTTTTATGATTCTCAACAAATAAAATTACATAAGTGGGGAAGGACTGATGCACTCAAGGCTGAGTTACTGTATGCTGGGGGCATTGCTAAAGTGCGCAGATTCCCCGTGCTCCTAGTTAAACATGTCCAATGTGTTTTTTACTAATAAAACCATTTACCTACAAAGAAAATAGTCTGATTCATGGAATACGGCCCCAGCAAATACAGGGCATAAAATACACTTTTCACAAGACAGTTCAAGTCCTGTCCTGTGAAGAAACAGGGATCTGCATCTCCACAAGAAATCATTTCCACAAACATGACAACTTCAGCTTCAGATTTAATGGATTTTGAAACATATTTTTCTCGATACTGCTGGAAGGTATGTAAATGTACATACGTTTGCAGAGACCTAACGAAAAAATCCTGCAGACATACAAGAATGCCTTCTTCCAGCTGAAGGAATAGGGGAGGGAATTTGCAATGGTGAAATGCTGCAGCTGGAGTGCTAATTGTAGCACTACTGTAAGCCTGATGACTAGAACTTGCTGAACACTGAGTCATATGAGGCTGTACCTCCCCTTGATGGCTGAGCCTGTTCGTATCAGTGTGAATCAATGCTGGAAAGGCAAAAGCATCTCAGCTGAGAAAAAGAACGCATTAAAAAACAAAGAGAGAAACAGGTAAAATGTGTTTACAGCCTGCTCTGTTGGTTCACAGCTGGCATACACTAACATCCATCACTTAAATGTTTAAGGCTCTATTACTCAACAAAGAAATGGCAGTATCTTCAGGCACGGAAGAAAATTTTACTCCATTAACCCTCAAATACCACCTGAAGTAACTTTTCATCTTTCTGGAGTTCCTTCATTTTATGCTGCTGTAACAGGAAAGAGCTTTACTCATCTAATTCAGACACAGCGGGTGAGAGGAAAAGAGGCAAAATGTGTAGGTAGTATCAAGTGCAGGGAAGCTGTTAATACCTTCCCGCTCACAAGGAAGAAGGAACTGTGAAGCTGTGTGTCCTTGACAGACTCCCACAAACACCCGGCAGCCTCTGGACTGTGGCTGATCGTTGCCCATGACCAAAGCCTGAGCCCAGCAACCTGACACTTGTTTGGTGCTGGCTCTGGAAATGCTCTGATGCTTCTCACAGCCCATGGTGCCCAGGTAACTGGTGGCACCCACCCTCTCTGCCAGGGGAGGGGGCTGGCAGTGTGTTTGTTGTTGTATCTCACCCTGTTGCCCTCCAGCAACATTGGACAGTCATCATCTCAGGTCACCTTCTGCAGGGAAATGCACAGATGACAGCATCTGAGCCAGTTGCGGGCTGGAGAAAAGGGGTGCTCTTCCACCACAGGGTCCTCGTCCTACACTAGTAGGACCATGTCTCTTGTCAGCAGCAGCTTGTTAGTGGCTCCAGTGAGAGTTGGTTTGCTCTACACCATGAGCCTTATTCTATAGGGCCTCATCTTTTCCACACATAGCGATGGAAAACAAGTACCTATTCAGTGCCAAAGGACTTGTGAGATGATGCAAATGTGTGCCGAGGAGCACAGAAAGTTACTGGGTCCTTCCAAACTCATCCTGATTAAAGACTCTTTTGTTTAAAGATGCCACTAATGTCTTTAGGCAGCTTGAAGAGTTTGGATTAGAGACTTTTGGAGATGATTTACAGCTTATCTGTCTTAATACAGACTTTAATTTCCCTAGTTGTTTTACCATGGTAATTAATAGTACCCCCGGCAATGAACACGGATGTTTCTATAGATATGCATTCTCCTCATGCTTTCTCTTTATACAAGTCTAGCGCCAACACTGGGTGCTTGGGGGAAAAAGTGGTCTTTTTTGGAAACTACAAGGAATCTTTGCTGCATTGCATTTATTATGACATTAAAATTTAGTCTGTGATGAAATATTTGGGAAGGAAATTATTTTATCAGCCACTAAGTTTTCCATTTGCACGGCTGAATGTTCCCAAAGAATTTCAACTTCTATGGTGAGTCTTTGGGATTTTTTTCTTCTTTTTTTGCACTCTAACATATAACTCTGCATTTTTAACTATTTTTAAACATTTAGCAAAAGTGGAGGATTTCTAGATTTGTTTAGAAAAATTGAGTTGTAAATTTATCTACTGATTTCAGCCAATTATGTGTGACTGGAAATTTATTACTTCCTAGGCAATTACAGAAATTATAGAAATTTTACATAATAAGTTCTTTTGTTTGAACTTAGTTTATAATTTTTTAAAAATGTAACTTTATTTTCTTTAAGATGAAGCTCATTTTCTTCAGGGACAAACTAGAATAAAAAAACCCACTAAAACCTCTCTCCTGTGATGAAAGTTAATTTTTTATTGGATGTACTTGAGCTTTAAAGAGAGAGACTGTTTTTCTTAAGAAGAGTCAATTAATTTAATCAGGTTTTGATCAAACCCCAAACAATTAATAGACCTTAATATTCACATAGGTAAACATTTTGCCTGGATAAAGAAGAAAAATGCCTTCAATTGTAGGTGAATGTGAGCTCATAATTACATAACTCCCTGAAACACTTGAATGAGATACTCCTCAAATTTTGCCCCTAGAGTCTCAGACTCCTTGTTCTGTACAATCCACATTCCTGTTCCATCCACCAGTCATCTGAAATTGATTCCTGCAACTATCTTGGGGCTGAAAATATCAAAAGATCACTGTGAAAAAATGAGATTTACTGCACTATACCCAGCAGGTATCCTTTCAATAACTGGGACCCAATGTTGAAGAAGTTGCAGATAACTTTGGCAATTCCCATGGCCTTCCCGACATAAAACTGGCATGAGAAAACAAATCCTGTTTGTAGCTTGTTCAATACAGTTTGCAATAATTTCAGACTGTCAACTTTCAGGTAGTTCCCATGTGAACTTATAATATATGAAGTTTCTATTTTTAACAATATTTTACGATATTTTTTTTTGCTTTGTTTCCCTAGACCTAGCACAGAAAAACTATTGGAGTCAGAGAAGAGACCTACAGAAATTCTAGAATCCAGGTAAGATTCCCTAGTTACTTTAGTAAAAGCTTTTATTCCTAATTTGTTGTTTGGGGTTTTTTTTCCTTTATTCTGCCTGCATCTGGAATAATTTTCCAGGAAAGAGATTCCCTTTTCCTACTCAGTCCTTGTTCTTTTAAGATTTTTTTTTTCTTTGTGCTATTTTGGAAAAGTAATAAGATGCAAGTAGGCTACTCTTATCTGAAGTGGCTTTATAAGTAGGACAAAGTCTGAGTCTCTTAGCACAAACTTGCACAAAAGTAAAGATCCTATTTTTTTTTTTTGCAAAGTTTTACTGCTGTTGGTATTATATAACAACACAAAGAATAGCTAAATTTAAACACAACTTCAAATAAAAAAAAAGTAGCATTAATTCTTTTATGCCTCACCTGATTTTATAATAAACAAATATGAAGCTCATTCTTTTTTTTCTTTTTTCTTTTGTTTGTTCTAAACCCTTCAGCTTTGCAATACACTTGGAAATATCACTGGAGAGCAGATTTTCTGTTACAACAGCAGAAGTATCTTATTAAAAGCAGACTGTCTAATGGTGTCATTTCTACTCAGCTTTTGTTCAGAAACAGAAAATGCACAGAAGAGATGGACAGTTGTATAGGTATGTAAGCAGTTAATCAAACTTTTAACTCTAGAGAATATTTGGGCTGTAGTTTATTGGTGCAGCCAATCTCATCAGGTTGGGTGCCTTCTCAGTGCAATTTTCCTGAGCAATTTTCCTGCTCAGTCTGATGTCTCACTTGAGATATCAACCCATTGTGTAAGAGAGAAACCCTTTTATTTTCGTTATGCTTCTGGTGTTGCTCTAGGGTACAACAGAGTAGAGCTCTGGGCTCTTGCTTGTCCCATTTTTTTCCACTACCTTATGCTAGTGATTCACAACAACTTTGCTGTCAAAAAGGCATAGTTTTTAGTGGGAAAGCATGTGATGCAACTGGGTTGAAAGCAAGAGAGGTGATTTAAACAAAAGACTATGACATATCTCCAGCTGTGCAGTTCAGCTGTCACATGTGGCCTCCTGGATGGGAACTAAAAGTGTGCTAATAGGCTGCAACATTTCTAAGGTATATGAACAGTAAATGCTTCTTTTTATGTATAGCTTGCAGAATATTGTACCAGCCTCAAAAATGCCATAACATGAAAAAGGGAAGTTCTATGTAAATTATGGGGAGAAACTTACTGAAGGGAAATGGAGAGAGGCTGTATTTGTCAGCCATCAAAGTTGCAGATGACTGGGAAACATAGAAAATCGAATAGGATAATTAGTTCTTGCAAGTATCATCTAGAATTTCATTTGATTGTCTTAGTTTTCTGGTTTGCAATCTTGTCCTTGGGAATCCTGTACCTTGCTAAAGGAAGGCACATTTAAGCCTGCCAGGTTTTGGACGAAGCAAAGTGAAAATGGATCTACTAGAGGTATGTCAACTTCAAAGTCAACTAAAAGTTTTCTGTTTGAATATTCCTGGACCCTGAGATGTGTTTAGGGAACTCAGGAACTGCTGTCCATGTCCTGCCTAGCGCAAAGGACTATTCGAAATTTTGTACCATTGGACGTTAGGTCGTTGTAAACCTTCCCTGGTAGACATGAAATAGAGCTGTTTTCTGTAGGAATGTAGTAAATAAAAATTGCCTTATAAGAAGTGTTTTAAAAAGCAAGTTGAACATTTCTCTGGCTAACCAAAAGCAATTTTGGTATGGCAAGTGGTTTAGGCAGGACAAGCTTGAGCATGTCCACAGCATACTCTCAAAGAAACTGATGAACTCACCTCTGCTAGGCATAAAACTGAGGCTCTAATCTGTGAAGGAAGATGAAACGTCATATTTGGCCATGCTCCTGCATAAGGTTTACATGAGGACTGCCAAATCATGTGAGGGCCACTACAATGTGACACACACTCTTCTGCTGTTGAGGTGCAATGATAGATTGAAGTATTTCATAGAAACACGGAATCATTAGGTTTGGAAAAGACCTCCAATTTTATCAAGTCCAACTTTTACACTTTTTGACCCTTCACCAGCTTTTTTGCCCTTCTCTAGACACACTCTGATACCTCAATGTCCTTCTTTAAGTTGGGAGCCCAAAACTGGACACAGTGTTGGAGGTACAGAAAAATTTATTAAAGCTTAGGAGAGAAAAATTCTCATTGTTTCAGCAGATATCTAAACATAGCTTTATTCGTTTAATTTTTCAAGAGACAGATTATATTGTTTGGTATTTACTCAGCCATGAGAACACTACTAAGAATTGCTTGGTATACAGCACACACTGTTCACTCAGGAAAAGGAAACGGCAGCTGATTTGGCAAGATTGGTGTTTGAATCTAAGATGTAAAGCCACTCCTAATGTGGCACACAATCTATCTTGTGCATGCATCACCAATAGTAGAGCTGCAGGAAGAAGAGGCTTCAAAAGGCTATATGAAACAGCTCGTGTTTTTCCAGTGGAATTTTTGACAGCTATTAAGGCAGCTAAACTACATTTTTAGAAGAGATCACATTTTATTTAGATTTTATTTAGCTATTTTCTTATGCAAGTAAACAAGTATTGTATTGTCAGCTTGTTTAACCATTCCTCTGATGATAGAAGGCTTATGAAAATCTGTAATTCAGGCAAAATCTTGCAAAGGTTTGCAACAATTCTTAGCACTTGTGTATCTCATGCTTACTAACAAGGAGAGACTGATGCATTTTTCAGCGCTGTTGAAACTTGTACAAAAATATATTTTTATGCCCTGCTAATGAAATGTCCTGTAATGGCCACACGAAAGTCGTTGCAGTGGCATGACTTATGCTGTATAGCTGTGAACAAAGAAATGGCTTATCTGAGGCAGCGGGTTTTTGCATCATCCTGTTCCAGGAAATAAAGAGGAAAGTCCTTAAACTCATGAAACCCACTCTGATACTGAAAGTGATATATCTAAGCAAACAACTAAATATTTATTCTATAAAAGCTCTCTACACATTCATATAAGGAATGATAGCAAATTATTCTAATCAGAAGTTGGATGGACTGCAAATTGTATAGCATAACACAAAATGCAGACTGTGAATTTTGGGCAGGCTCGCAACACTTCTTTGCATTCCTTACGTTTCATAAATTATTGAATCATACAGCAGTAACTTACTGGGCTGAATTTGTTATGCATGGTTAAAATGTCTTCCCTCTCTAATCTAAGAGAATGAAGTAACATTCTAATTGCCTAAGCCTAAAAACAGACTAGTCATTTAAAACCAATTAGCATTAATGGAATGCTCCTCCATGACTATCAGCTCCTTTATTTATTTTTTAGAAAATAACATTATAAGAAAATAAAAGTTGTCAATACCTTTAAGTTCTTTCTGACAAAAAAGAAAGCTGAAAGACAGCTGCTATATTTCCAAATATATATATATAAATACATGTATATTCAGAGAAAAATAGAGAAAAGTACACTGAAAGTGGAGCAAAATTGTTTGTACGACAATGCCAGCTGTAAAGATTAAAATTAGAATATGCAGTAAAGCAGAAGAAAGATGGCAATGTGGTTTCTTTCTGCAGAGCACAGTGACAGCTACAAGGAGCTCTTCTTGCTGATCCTGATCTTTGCCTCTCTCTCCCTCTATCCTTTCACTTTGAATTCTGAAAAGAAGAGACCTTCTCCCACATTGGCTGTGGCATAATGGTAAGCAAAGGAGAGCTGTCCTCTTAGCTTAGATATAGCCCTGGTAGAACGCAGCTACCATCTGATCCTCAGCAACACTCAAATCTCTCCAGTCCACAGCACAGAAGGAAATTGTCAGTAGCTGCCAGAAAGACATCAGGTTTTATTTCTTTGCAGCATGACCTGGTTGCAACTGTGAAGGTGGACCAATATGATGAAATACGGAGTTTACTTCTTTCTCAATTGAGCAAAGTATGCAAAAATAGGCTTGACATCACAGAATGTCAAGAGATATCCTATTACTCTATTTTGTATCCTTTAATGTCTTATTTTTGATCAGAAATTTGCACTGCTTCAAGGATCTTTTCCCCCACTTGCTTTTCTATATTTTGTGTTTAACTGTTATTACCTCACTAAAGCTTTAGAAGCTTTAACAAAAGATACTTGCGCAAATTTCTGGTGTCTGTGCCAGCATGGAAGTTTTGTGCTGCAGTGGGTGGCCTGCTTGGATTGTGCAGGATGATGCTCAATTGCCCAAATATTCTTTAACTTTCTCTCAAGAAGTAGGGCTTTATCAAAAGTAAAGGCAAGTTGTCAGTGGTGGATAAGCTATGCTCTGAGCTGAGCTGCTGTTTTTCTGAGTCAAGCTATGCTCATGAAAAGCTACGTTCATGAAACTTTGTATCTCCTTATATTTCATCTGTTATTAAAAATCTGTGGAGGGGATTGAAAAGTGGTAGTTTAAAGAAAGTTATTGAAACTGGTTTCAGTGAAATGCAATGACCTATGAAGTACATGTCGAATAAAATGAGTTGATTATTTTTCCTGTCCTTAAATGTTGACATGCTGACATCATGATAATTGTTGGAGCTGTGCTTTCCCATGTGGCACCCTTCATACTTTAGTCACTAAAAACAAGTAACCCAATTCTAACTTCCATTAAAAATTCACTATACAGATTTTCTAACCTGAAAATTAGTGAGAGGAGCTTTAAAAAGAATTTCTTTTTCTATTTAAAATGATAGGATATCCATCTCATGCTTCTAACAGTTGTTCTAAGGCTCTCTTATTACAGGCTAAGCTGGCTAAATGAAAGAATTTACTTTTTTTTTTCAACATCTCTTTATTCTTTGATGGCTCTTCTCAGCAAGAATTTTGTTTAATTTGATGGTTACAGAGGATCCCAGGCTAACTTAAAAAACTGTCTCAGGATAGGTTTTGAATCCAAAATACAATAGAGAGACTAAATAACGCCTCTGTTAGAGAAAGGTTACTCAAACTTTTGCAGTCAGGTAAGTCAAGTAGAAGCCTCTGCATCCAATTCAACCAGCAACTAGAAATTGTGCACCCCAGGTTGCTATTTCCAATCTCTTTGATCCTTGAATGGGGCAAATTTGCAGCTTTCAAACCAAGGAATCTTTCCAAACTGTATGAAATTATATAATTTATTGTGGCTGTATATAATTTATTGTGGCTAAAAAGAAGATTTCATTGTGAGATTCTGAAGGACTGAGCAAGCTGAGTATTTTCATAAAAGTAGAAAATTACACTAGTAGAGTTCACTCTTCCCTTCAGGACACGTTACTACCATCTTTGTTTCAGAGGTGCAAGTGACCAGTCACACTTTATAATTGTGTTTGATCTCTCTGCAAACTCCACTGCAGGGTTTTTCAGACAATATTTTAACAATGGAAGCAAAAGGGTTTGGGTAAGATTGAAAAATTTCTGTTTCCGCATTTTACTTTGCAGTGAGGAACAATGATACCTAACTGGAGTCAAGCAGGTCTTTACCTCAGCATGACTAGTGTTGCAAAATTTAGTTTTCTCAAAAGCCTCACCTCCTGAAACTGTAATTGCAAAAGAACCTCAGTTTTCTAGGACAGTGTTTGAAAGAAGAAAGAGAAAATATAATGTGAACAGGTCCCTGGAGGCAATTTCTCACTACTTTCAAACTAGCACATTATCGTTGCCTTTATAATTTTTTAACAATTCACTTTGTTAACTTTTGCTAATCACTTAACAATTTGGAAACCCACCAATAGAAGAGCATTATATGTACTATATTGAAGTGTGAATGGCTTTGGATTTTTAGATCAATCTTTCAATTGCAATATATTCACCTGAGGGCAAGTACAGAAGCTGGGACAGAATATATCACTGCTGAGTTACCTAAAGATTAAATAATCCAAATAGTTTCTGATTTCAGTCAATTGGGAAGGGAAATTCAGCCATTTTAAAAACAAATTAGTAATCTTCCAGGCCCTTCTAAAAGCAGATTTCTTCCAGTCGGGAAAAATTCTTCACAAAAGGCTACAGGTTATTGTGGGAGGAACATATGGAACTAGTTGATAGGCCCAATCTGCTTAAAAGCTTTAGTGATTGTGAACTTCCACAAGCTTCTACTTTTGAGCAGTAGCAACCATCGTTTCCAGAACTGTATTAAATTTGGGATGCTTGTGCGAGTAATTGGATTTTTTGATTGCGTTGAAACATTGCTACTGTAGCAAGCTGTGCAAAGACTCCTTCTGCCAGGAGATTGAAGATAAAGGTTGGGGGAGGAGGCCATAGCTCGCAAACTGTGGGTGTGTGATATTTATCTCCTATGAGTCAGGCCATGGCAAAGGATACACACCCACCGCTACCCTAGCGAAGGCCTCACTTGTAGCGGAGATGCTGCCAAATCGTGCACCTACCTCCTGCATAAAGGACTGTGCAAAAATCGGCACCTCCAGCCTCTAACTTGTTCCTGCAAAATCAGCATGACTACGTAAAAACAGCACTCCTTCCAACACACGGGAAGGGTACCAGGAAGGGTTCTGAGGATGTATAAACCCATTGATCTTTATGGTTCTTGGGCTTTATTCGCCCACCACTCTCTGGTGGACCAAGACATCAGTGACACAAACAACAACCAAGTTCATCAAAGACCTCTAGGTGATGAATATAAACTCTTTTTATCTCTCCTTCATTTTCTCTTTTCCCTTATACATTTTAATTCTTATTCTCTCTCTCTCTTGCTTTCTTTTCCCTTACATGTCTTCTTGGATGGCATCTTTATGCTTTTATATTGCCATATTACTATAGATAATAACAACCAAAATGGCTACATACTTGTTTTCCTTTGCAATCAAATTGTTCTAAAATAAACTATATATATATATGTCTATAAACACAGATCGTCTAGTATTGATCTAATTTAATTCACCCCAAGAGATTTATTAGCAGAAAAACAAAAGTTACTGCTGCCTTGCAGGGCAGAGCATAACAACTTATCTTGATAATCCTGTTAGTTACAGGTTTTGAAACTGAGACTTTGAAAAAAAGAAAATTAATCAACAGTTTTGAACAGTATTTCCATGATGCCATGTAGCAGCTACATTAGCTATATTTGATGTAATCCTTCTTTTTTTACGATTTGTATGGTAGACAGAAGTACATAAATAATAACTCACATGTTTAACCTAAGATAGGTATGTCTTTAAACAAGCACCAGCTTGTAATGCACAGTCACCACCACAGGCCTAGTCTCTGAAGTGAGAACTGACCACAGGGAAATAAAAAAGACAGCAAGGGAGGCATCTCTGTCCACCTGAAATCTATACCCCCAAGTCCTCCCCAAACAGTAGCTGAGATAAAAGACACTTCTACTGTAATGGGAGAAGCATTCTCATCTTAAGTACTTTCCTTAGAAGGCAAATGACTGTTGCATCCTCTTTATGTAGCAGATCAAATTCCAGAGGAATCAATGTGGGCAAAGGAGTATAGGTAATGTGTCATAAAATCATCCGTATTCTGCTCAGAGCACTTCTATCCCTTTGCTGGATTTCTTCAGAATTAATATCAGCTTCTAAGCTAAATATATGTTCTTTCACTATGTTTGTTTACTGAAAGAAAACTACCCCACAACATTTCTAAAGTTTAAAATGGAAAATGGGTATGGAATCTGTCTCTGTCCTGAGCTTCCCTGATTTGTTGCTGAACTGAGTTGAGTCAGGAAAAAATTGTGACTGTGAACTTGGTTTAGGACTCAAAATTTGAAATTAATATTATATTCAGATCACAATTAATTCAATTTGCATGACAAAACCCCTAAATTAAGGATGTTTCATTTAAAAGCGCAAATGCTATAAACTCTGCCGGGCCGTGTACTGAATTGAAGATGGGATCAAAGAGCTTCACGCTTGGGCAGGTTAAGGACAAACAGTTCTGTGGGAGAAATATGGGATTTTAATTTCTTAGAAAGTATCTCTGGATCAAAAGTATTATTCACAGTAATGATCTAATGGGAAATCAGAACTTTCATAGGAAAGTTATAAATGGAAAATGCTAGGTTTTGTCACTCATTCTGGCACAAATAGGTGACTGGTAAAGCAGAATAGACCAGGACTGCCAGAAAGCATTCTCCCTTGAGTAGTCTAAAGAATTATTATAACATATTTAGTCTGGTACTGTAGAAAAGCTATCACACTAACAGTTTATTCCCCCTGAAATTACTCTTCTTTTTTCCCCTTATCATCAGATCTCCTATGAGTACATTTGAATAAAAAGTTTTTGGAGATTTTTAATGTGTGAACAGTTCTTCCACGTTGGCAAATTTTGGCTGTGTGCATATACGCATTTTGAAGTGAAAAAAATGAACAGAAAAGTGTAAAAAAGGTATATTGATCTCAGCAGCCAAGTATGCTATATTGTTTTGGACTCTGTGGACTAATAGTTTCGAGTGTAGTTCTGGTCTTCTGTAAGTGAACAACAAGAAAGAAAATCTCTAGGGTAGATATTGCTTTTGCAGGCAGTTTTACATATCTATGTGCAATAACATCAATAAGCTATATATTTGTTGCTCTTCTTTTTAGAAAGTACTATGATGAACAGTGAAATTATATTGTGTTTTAAGTGGAATATTATTTTTCTCATGCAGATGGACTGAGGTGACTAATCTAACAATCATTTGTAATATCATTGCAATGGAAAGAAGATAACAACCTTCACTCTCATTTTTCTTTCCATTTCTGAGTATCTTAATGATTTTTGTTTGTTTGTTTTTGTTTTTCTTTCCTGTTTGATGATTTGTATTTAATAATGCATTTTACTTTTGAATTTTCCATTCTGGTATAAATATTGTTGATTAATGCTGAAATGCTGCCAGGGAAGCTTGCAGTAGAAGGGTTGTGCAATATTTAAACACTCTACATAAATATTCCTGACATGGAATCGGCTCCCCCTCAGCACATCTTCCTCTGAATTTGCTGAACAAGGGAAGCGCTGGCCATCTGTGGTGTCAGAAGTGTACTGCTATGTTTTCTAAGAAATATAATTATCCTTTTAAAGACTAGGGTCTGATATAGCTTGGGAACTTTTTAATAAGGAATTGCTCAACATATATCAGTGTTATATTTTTGCAGTGTATGGAACTTAAGGTCTTAATTCCCGGGGACTGTTAAAAGGGTGATAATTGCTGAACGTTTTCTATTCCTTTCTTCTTGTTATCTTGCTTTGATTTAAAGACAGTCCCAGTGATATCTTGGCTGAAAATCATGTAAAATAAGGTAAATGGGTATTCTGAATCAAATGGATTTGTTTTCCTCAAGACTGTTAATGCATCTGCTGACACATTTAAGGCTTAACTAACCCCATTAAAAGAACAGACACGCTTTTGTAACATTTTGGTCGAAAACACATTTAGTCAGTGCAAAGATCAGGAGACAGAGGAAGCTGTGGGAAACATTAAATTAATAAATCCATCTGTTTTTTAATTCTTATGTGACTTTTATTTTACAAGCCAATCTTTGAAAATCTGTACTTCAATTTGAACAAAGTTAGTATGAATCAGGAACGCTACCTGATACATCTGTAAAAGTCCTTATAAAGGCCATATGACTCTAAAATTAAAATATTTCAATAGGTGTTCCCATTCATTTTTGCTCCTTTCACAAAACCAGAAGATGTCAAAAAAAAAGTCTAAGTAAGAAACTAACGTGTTTAGATAAGTATTTTATTTCAAACATCCAGATTTTCTGTTCTTGCCATCAGATGTCTGCAGTGTCTTAACCAATTTTCATGAGTGGGAAGTGAGAAAAGAACAGTTAAAATACTGATAACCAATAATGCTTTTGATCAATACAACCTCAGCCTGCTGTTTCATTTGTGAAAACAACATAGCTGACAATAATCATGAGAAGTTTGGTGAAAAGTCTAAGGTAGACAAAGTACTCTGTTGTTGCTTCCTGTAAAAGACTGCAGCTTGTATTCTATAGTGCTGCTTTACTTTGCCCTGCTGTTAGGGATAGACTCAACTTGACGATAATTTTCACAATGGCACAGTGAGGCACGAGGAACTAACGTGGCAACAATCACACAGATGAGGCTTTCTGTCTTTTGCATGAACAGTAGAAACCTCTATAGCAGCAGAAATAGGCCAGATATTGAAGAGCATCCAGGATTTTACAAGCATAGCTGTTTGTTTCCAAGCTTCAGTGGACTCTCAAAGCATGTGTTATTGGTTAGTCCCAGGGTTATGTCTCATGTACAGATAACCTGCAAAGAGGAAAGTGATTATAAGAATTTTTAGAAAGGCCTGCATCTTGCTGAAAATGTATGTCAACCCCTATCTAGGAGTTCAGGAAATCAGAGATTTGTGCTCCCAGCTTTTTTTCTTTTTTTTTGCTCCCCCCGTATTTGCAGTGTAACTATGAGCCCAGTTGTCCAAATATACTGCACAAAAGAGATAGGCTGCTGAGTGTCAAAAGTGGGGATTTCTCCTCACAGAGGAGCCAAAAGCTTGGGTATTAGACAGCAAATGCCCCTCTGTCATCTCTGTCATCCCTGTATTCTACAAACCTAATCTGTTCAAGTCCTGATGTAAAAAGTTAAATTCAGGTCTACCCTATCTAAGCCATAAGACTTCATTAAGAATTTTCTTGGGAGTGGATCTGATGGCTCTTAGGTCTATTTCATTATGTAAGTGGTAAAAAGAAGAGTCAGTTAGTGGTTTTGTCTAAAGATCATGTATCTTTGTGGGTTCTTAGTTTTCAAAACTTTGGCAAAAATTAAAAGGGCTTTTTTTGATTCGAAAATCTGAAAAAGAGTTCAATATAAGACTTACAACTTCTTTGGAAAATTATATCCCACTCTTTTTTTTCTATCCCTTTTGCTGACTTCAGTAACTATTCCCTAAATTCATGTATTATCTTGATCAATTTGAAATGAAACTTTCAGAAAATAAGTTGTCTGAAAAATGTCATTCAGCTCTTCTAACACTAACTCCTTGCATGATGATGTTCTCTTATCAGGTGTTTTGCCTTCCCACAATTCCACCTGCTGCTAGTGAAACTGTGGTGAGGTCAATATAAGTGCCTAGAGGGGAAGTCTGATGCTAGTGTAAGTTTTGGAGGTCTAAGCTTCTCTCCTGAAAGACTCTTCCCTAGGTATTATTAAAAAAAAAAAATCAAAGGAAAACAAAGTCAAAGTACTGTGTTATATGTAAGTAGCCAGGAGGTTCTTGAACTGTGTTTGCATGTACGTCAACAGGAACTATTACTGTGAGATGTAACATTAGATAATTCACACTAAGCTAAATTAATGGTAGTCCAAGTTTGCAAAATTACTGAAGAAATAGCAGCAAATTAACAAAATTTACTTTACAGCAGCACGTATTTAGTGCCAGTGAGTCTGTTAGGTCCAAAATCAGAGACCGCTCAGTGGAAGTTTGCGTTTAAATCACATCTTGGGGCTGTGTCTTATGAGAGTTCCTCACTAGAAGGTGTTTGCAGTTGTTTAAAGTACTACTAAATTAAAATAATATTTATTAGATCTTAATTCTGATCCATTCCAAATTACCCTTTTCATGCCAGATATTTTATAATGTTCTGACAGATGTTTTCTTACATGTGTAAGCAAAATTATCAAAAGAAAAAGAAATGGACTATTAAGAGTGTGAGCTGGAGTAGCATGAAGTATACATGATACGTGTGCCAAGTACCCCAAAACAACCTTGAATAGAAAAGCTGCTGAAGTCAAAGCAGTTTCAAGTGCCTGCAATATCAAATCATCTTGAGCATGACTTAAACTATTCTCAAGGGAAAACTTAAATTGTGCTCTTCAGGCAGTTTGTCCCGTGGCATCTACTAATATTGACAGAAGGTATGTGCGTGTATGCCTGTCACTGACCATAACCTGTCACTTCATGCCACCGTTGGGACATAGTATCTATTCGTATTCTATTCTGACTTGTTCTGTTAGTGAAAAGAATTTTACTGTTACTACAAAAAAAGAGTCATTATAATATTCTTGTCTGTAATGATAAAGCAGCAAAATGCTGTTGAAGTGATACAGAACAGCTAAGTGCTCAGATTTGACTTCTTTTTATAAGGACAAGTGGACAGACTTTAGCTATTAACACCAAATAGAGGAGCACAAGGGCATTTCAATGTAAGAGAGAAAGAAAAACCCCAGTGATTTCATTGGAAACACAGTAGGAATCACTAAGATGTCTAATCCTTTCTGAAAACTATGATTACCATGTCCCAAGTAGGAATTTTCACAATCTTCTCTGGAATCAGACTTGGTTTTGGAACCCTTCAAGTAGTTGGATGAAATGACAATTGCAGGACACTACACTGAATCAACCTCATCATTAGGTGGGGGCTGGAGACATCATTTTTGCAGGGAAAAATCGAGGAAATTTTCAAATTAAAGTGAATTTGGGAACTCTGTGCTGTGATACTGGACACCTGCCTGCCTTAGGAGGGAAGAACATACTCCTTGACTCTTTAAAAAGGAAATCATTGTCAACTTGATTTCAGTTTGGAGCCTTTGAAAATTAGTTGTAAAAATACCTGAAAAAATCTGTTGTAATAAAAGGCATGAGACAAAACCAGTCCAACTGACCAGAATGTAGGGGAAAATAATAATTCTCTATGAGAAATTTGCCAGAAATTTTTGCCAGATTTTGCCAGAAACACATGTTGCTTGAGCATGTTACTTAAATGTTCCTATAGCATGTGCTCCATTCCTCTAAAAGGAGTATCTGTATCTGAGCCAGGCTTTTGTATCATTATCTTCCTTATTTAATTCAGATGAACCATACTAGACTCTGTATTTAGATTAGTTAATATAATTCAAGGTTGGGTGACACTTAGTGCCTAATAAATAGGCAGCCTGTTTTTACTGGAAAGATTCCCAGGGTGCAGATCAGTGACATGCATTTCACTTCCTTTAGAGTCTATTTAGGATCAAATAAAATTCACCCTTGCATAAAAGTCTTGTACAGATACTTTTGTGACAGTGATGGCTCTTTAGACCACAGAGCAGTAATAAAAGAGTATGCAAACTGTTCACCTGCAATTCCAGGCTGAGTCCTGGCTCTAATCAGTTGCTTGGTGTGTTGGTTTCCCTGTGGCCAGGTATTGGTAGCAGTGGGGGGCTGAGGGGGAGGCTTCTTTGAGAAGCTGTTGGAAGTTTCCCCATGTCCAGCAGAGCCAATGCCAGCCAGCTCCAGGCTGGGCCTGTGGATGACCAAGGCCGGGCCAATCAGCAGTTGAAGGAACACCTCTGTGATGACAGATTTAAGAAGGAAAGGAAAAAAAAAGATTAGATGAAGATGGCTGCCGAAGAGGAGCAGGGTGAGAGCCTGTGAACAACAACGCAGACACCAAGGTCAGTGCAGAAGGAGGGGGAGGAGATGCTCCTGGCGC
>VXBA01004049.1:12801-45470 GCA_013399895.1 Serilophus lunatus | reverse complement strand
GGGGGGGGGGGGGGGGTATGGACGTATGCAGGTGTAGGTGGTACATGTGTGTGTGCATGTCTACAGGAAGAATAATTTCTTAAAATTAATTTACAGTGTCTGAAGCAAATGTATAAATCCTTTGGTTCTTATATTTGGTTCATATCATATTCCCCGTGCAGCTGGTAGAGAGAAATATTTCACTCACTAGTCAGAGAACTCAAAGCTCTCCTTCATAAGATGTCAGTGAAACATTAGCTTCTCTCTGCTGAAATCCTGCTCCAAGGAGCAATGACACCAGCATCTGTAAAAATAACTGTCTGGAATGAGATCCTTAAAGAAGGGCTTGCTTTGGATTCTTGATCCCAGTATAGAACAGGCATTTTCATAACAAGTCAGACCCTGTGGGGTCCCTTTTTCAGGTTGATCCATTTTAAGAAGTCATTGCCCACTTCATGTGTGGCAGGGCAAGAAGCAACTTTATCCTGTGTCCCTGCATGATCCCAATGCAAAATTACTAAATTCCTGGTATTCAAATGCCTGTTCTTCCCACCTTCTGCCTACAGCAAATATGTGACATGAACCTCTGAGATCCTATTTTCTTTGAAAATAATTGTTATTATCATACTGACTGAGAAAGGAAGATAACACAGGTTTTCCCAAAAATGCTAGGAGTGGAAAGATTTAGGAAAAATTTATTTACAAAGGTGAGAACATGAAAAAAGCCTAAAGAACATTAAGCCTAACAGCGTTACAGACATCGAGTCCTGGGAAAAAAAAGATACACACCTGTTATTCTTGGGGGTTTTATCATCTGCGGCCCCCCACTGCTGTTCAGGGGCCTTCAAACATGTCTGCAAGGAGTTTATCATTTTCCCATAGGTGGGAGACATTCTCTGGAATGCAGTGGCAGAAAAACATGTAACTGTCTCTGGGAAAGATGCTTTTTCTAGGTAGGAGAGACTTCTTAAGTGAAATAAACCCTAAACCTCCTTGAAATAATCTTGCAGAAAGGGTCTTCTACACTTACACTGACCAATGCCTGTGGGTCCCACTGGGGATCAGCCAAGAAGGATCTTGTCAAGAAAAGAGGGTGATTTTGCCTGACCCTTTGAAAGGAGAGACTCTCTCAACTTTTAGTAATTTGTTTGACTGTCAGAGCTCCCAGGAAATTGAAACTCTTTAATGCCTGACCAGTCTGCCTGTGTCCCTTGTGTGAGAAACTTTCACCAACAGATTCACCAGTTGGAGGGTGCATTCAATTTACCCTTTCAGGGGAAACCTGAGACAACAGAGGGGACACTTAATGGTCCTTCTCAATGTGTTATTCTGGTATCGACAAAACTGTTACACATTTATGACAGAATCACTCTAACAGTTATGAAACAACACTTTTTATTAATACAAATTTTGACAAGTGAATGTTCCTGATAGTCTGTCATAGGTCTGTCTGCAGAAACATATTTAAACAGTATAAGACAAAGCATATGCATAAGTTCAAAAGCAGAACAGTCTATTACGAATCTTATGAAACAGAAGCAAATTCTAGTCTCTAAAGCAAGCAATTAGTGCACACATAGGTTACAGTTTATTCATACAAGCATACCTATATGAGGCTCCAGCAGTGTGGTGGAAAAACTTCTCCCAGTTTCTCCCCATTTTCAAATTCTTTGTATTTTATTTCTTTACATTTAAATGGAGTTTTGAATTACTTTAGTTAGAAATGCTATATTTGGATAGTGTGACAGGCATCCATTGTTACTTGATGGATAACTGGCACAGGTCAAAGGCGTCACCGCATTCCCAATCTGTATCTGGTTTACTGAAGTCAGGCTGTGGTGCCCTCATACCACCCCATTATTTAGTGTACAGGTCCCTATCAGACAGGAGGGAGTACACCTCTCTGTTTGCATGGGAATGCACAGGCAGTTCAGATGCAGCCATTGCACATGGCAGTCCATGCATCCATTCCATGGCTGCCTAGCCATGGCTCTATATAGATATTTTATGGGCATTTTATGGACGTTTTATGTACATTTTACAAGAGTGGCCCATAGACCTTGCCTGTCATAGGAAGTGACATTTGTGTATATACCTAAAATGGGGAGGGAGGCTGTGGGATGATGACTATGCTCCCCATACAATAATAATCATCTACTTAGAGGGATGGAACACAGAGTGGAACGAATGGAAGATTTTGTGGCCTCCCTCCATTGAAATCCCACAAGAAAGGGGGAACACTGAGATACTTGAGAGTTCTTGACACTCTACAGTACTAGTTGGCCAAGGGAGATGGAGCAAGGAATTCTGCTACTGAGCCAACAACAATGTTGAACCTCTTTGTAAGCGCAGAGGATCCCTTCCACAAGATTCATTACAAGGACATAGGGCTCGTTTTGCTTAGAAGTCTTTCCAGCCTGGAAGAGGCATTTTTCCCAGAGACAGATGTTTTTTTCCCCCTGCATTCCAGAGAAGCTCTTCCTGATATGAGAAGAAGGTAAGTTCTTGCAGACATATGTGAAGGTCCCCAGAGCAGTGGGGTCAGGGATAATAGCCTGGAGAAGAATAGAGGGCACATTTTTCCTCAGGCCTGGGGTTTTTAGGTTTAATATTCTTTAATTCTAGTGTACTTGGCTTTGGAAATAAATTTTCCTGCAGTCTTTCCAGTGCCTGGTACTTTTGGGGGTACCTGCATGTTATCTTTCTTCACATCGCTCCTCAGATGCCAAGCCAGAATCACCCCCTTCCTCATTAGTTATGGTGAGAGAACTTTACACCAATCAGAAATAAGAGGTACTTCAAAAAAAAAAAAAAAGCCACTAAAGCCACTAAAGTCACTCAAGCTCCACCTAAAGATAAAGAAATAGTAAGTTGAGAATGGGAGAACACTGGAGAAGCCTCCACCAAAATCATTGGGATCAGTCAACAGTCTGAATCCATCTTCTCCCCACATAGGGACAGCTATTATGTAAGAATTATACTCTACATACATTGCTATTAGTATTAGAACTTACTTTATGGTGTTGTAGATTGCTTTAAACGTATTTTTGCAATCAGACATTATCACTGACAACCTACAAACCTGATTAACCTGTCACAATTTCTGTTAATAATGTGTGTTACTCTGTAAACTGTTAGACTGAGACCTTTAAGGTGTTGGCAGTTGCTGGTGGTGGATGATGCTTTGGCAGGACATGCAGAGGGGTCTCCACATTGTTGGCTGAGCCCCCACTGACAAGGACAGTTGCATCACTCTCAGCTCCTGTGAATCTGTTAGTGAAGGGGCCCCTTATAGGACGCTGATAGACTGGTTGGACATAAGGGTCTTCGGTTCCATGAGGCACTGACAGATGAACAAATCACCAAAGGTCAATTAAGTATCTCCTCTCAAAGGGTAAGACAACACTTCACCCCACCTCGTCCTGCCTTTCGTGTGACAGAGGTAGTGGTCAATAAGGATGTTTGGATAGTGCGAGAACAGTGAAAAAGCTTTGGAGTGAGGGGTGGAGATGGTACTACTTTCATCTGGGATGGTGATAATGGAAGCTCTGATGAGCTCATCATGTCAATATTGTTATGGGTTTAATATTGAGGTTTCTTTTGGGGAGAGAGAGAGGGGGTGTTTGTTTGGTCTATTTTAAAACCTTTTTTGTTTTCCCGAGAGTGAAGCAAAGCAGAAAATGGTTGGAGCCCTCGTCCTCCCAGCGGCTCAGCGGGACCAGCAGGTGTGGTGGGACAGTGTGGAGCCATTTTCCTTCCCCTGCTCCCCACTGCCGCCCACTGCTGTGGGACCAGGAGCACAGCAAACAGAGACAGCTGCCCCTGCCCATTTTCCCTGTCAGGGGGCTGTCCCAGCTCGACATGCAGCTCCATGGAGCACGGTGGGCTGGTGGTCCTGTGTGGCCCAATGCATCCCGGCACCTTGCTGGGAGTGAGCGAGCATGGCCAGACCCCTTGTCCCCGCACCACAGTGGGGAGGGAACCTCCGTTCTGGAGCCACAGGGCGCTGCCAGCCCCAGGGCCGCATGGGCAACCCCGTCCTGGGGGTTGAGCATGGATCCCCAGCCCCACACGCCTGCTGCTCCTTGTCGGGCTCAGTGGCCACTCCCTGGCGTGTCCGCACTTCCACCACTGGCATCTGTGGGGCCACCCGTTGCTGCACAGCTGGAGCAGGACAGCAGCAGCAGGGGCCATGTCAGTGCTGGCTGCTGCCACTGGGAGAGAGAGAGAGCCCTGGGTGGCGGTGGAGCACGTGTAGCCTAGTGTGTCCCAGCACCGTGCGGGATGGCAGTGGTGAGTGCTGTGTCTATCCTGGCTGTTACTGCTGGGAGAGAAAGTAAGACCCGGGCGGCGGTGGAGCATGGGTCCAGGAGCGGTGTGTGGAGGGGGCTTTTCCCAGTGGCTGCGGTGGGGCCGGGACGGCGGGGGCCAGAGATGCACCTCTGCTGCCCTGTCCCAGTGGCAGGGGTGGCGCCGCCACCCTGCCAGGGCTCCCATGGCACCCAGCGGCCCCTGGCCCCCTCCTGGGGTCCCTGCGGACGATGAGTGCCCAGGCAGGTGGTGGTACTGGAACCCCCAGGTGCTCACCATGAGGCATTTTTTGGAGGGAATGACATCTTGCCCTGTGCTGAGACCTTGGAGAGGGGCGGCACCCCTGAGCTGCCATCCAATGATAAGGCAGCATGCCCAGGAAGACTGCCCCAAGAAAATGAGAGAATGGGCACCTTATAAAAGGGCCGGGGACAGAAGTACTTCCCCCTTTTTTCTTGGCTTTGTGGTTGGTGAGAGAGGGTTGGCTCCTTTCTCCCAGGTCCCTACAGCACGTGGTGTCATCTTGACATCATTGGAGCTCAGACAGTGACAGCAAGAAACCACCTGGTGGCGGCGCAAGTGTGGTATCTTCCCCTTGGGTCCCCTGGGGTTCTTTTCACTGTCCTTTTTTTTCAGCAGATCCAGTGTGGAACCAATTGCCATCTTTGGGCCAGCCTTTCTTCCCTTCCTTCCCTTGCTTCACAGGCCAGCAGCCAGCCTGGAGGAGCATTGTTTTTTTGCTTTTTATTGCGAAATATTCCCGGGTTGGTTGTTTGCAATCGGTATGTGCCTTAGTGGGGTTCCACAGTTCATACCGCCCTGAGATAAATAAACTGTTTGCTGTTGTTCCCTCTGTTGAGTCTCTTGCCACGGTCAGCACCCCCTAACGTCAAAACCAGGACAAAAAGATATCTGGATCAGAATAGAATTACTAAAAAAGGAGGGAAAAAGGTATTTTTTTTATATCCAGATAAACAATGCAGATTAACGAAGTTTTCTGTGCTAGTAATCTAACAATGAATGTTTCATAGAAATAGTAACAACATTTTCTGATAATAGCTCGCATATCTAGGAAATGCGAATATTATACAGTGAACAGCCTCACTTCACCCTGACTTCAGGACTCTGAACAAAGCTTTATGTAATCAATGTTGGACTTCCTCTTTAAATCCAGTTTAATGCATGTTGATAATGTCAGAACAGTTGATCAGCCTAAATTAAGGGCAAAGGCCTTTGTTTCAGCGCATTGAGGATGTTCAGAGTAAAGGTTAGTGCTCACCTGTTTGCTGGTGGGATAATCATCCTGTAGCAGAAAGCAACTCACATTCAGTTAGCACTGAGGTAAGGCAGAATTAGTGGAGAGAAGCACATTTAAATCATCTGAGACAGAGCAAACAGGTAGCTATATGGATTTTTGCAGGTAAATCTCTTGAACCTGGTAACAAAGGGATGTCTATCTTTGTAGGTGCTTTTCTGAGTGTGTATGGGATAAATTAATCAACTGTATTCTAGACCTGCAGAGATTGTTTTACAATATGACCAGATTTTGGGTGATACTAATAAATGTGATACTAATAAATTAATAAAGGTCATACTAGCAATTTATGGTGGGCCATGGCTTGATCAAAGCAAGTGGACCGTTAAATGACTCTCTGTGTTTACATGGGGCTAAGGGAGGTTATGCTGATTATAAGGTATAATCTATGTGTCTGTGATTAGGACTTCTATTGAGATAATCTGCCCATATACTTCTTCAAGGAGAGGATTTACCAGGTGTATTTCAGTGAAGGAAGACAAAATAAATTTTGTTACCTTAGTTATTTACAGTTGTATATTAAAATGGATCTGAGAACTGGATCTAGTGGTACTGAGAGGAGGATCTGGAGTTACATGTGCTCTATACCTTTCCTGCATTTCCCCTGGCCCTGTGAATTGCTTTAGGGTGTGCCTGTGCCAGCTCTGAGGCAGAACAGCCCTGTCATGTTTGGCAGCACTGATAACTGCGGAGGAGTGTGAGGATAAATATTTGTGCACTCATCTCTTGGCAGCAGGGTTCCATCCATCAGTGCCTCTAAAGAGCTGTTTTAATTCCATCTGCCAGATCGTGCTGGTTTTAGAATAATGATCTTGGTTGAAATAGTTTTTGGCCTTTTCTACATTTTCAAAAGGTCAGAAGTGAAAAGTTTTATGGCATATAGCAATCCTCTAGAGCAGTATTTCCTGTGTGGATCCTGTGTGAAGTTGCCTCCTATGGAAATGCTGGAGCATTCTGTCCTTGAATCATTAGGTTTTTCAGTTAGCTCCCAAGAAAAAAGTAAAGTATTGGTCAGAGAACAAGAGACTGGGATGAAGGACTTTGATTTTCAGATTTCAAGGGAGACAGCTGAAGAAACAGAACACTGTAAAATAGCAATTCATAAATCATTTCTTCTTAGGTCCCTTACGGAGGTGAAACTAAGTATGAGATGTCAAACTCAGGTGAATATATATTGTAAATGTAAATTTTGTACCAGTGTATTGAAATCTGGGCTTTCTCCCTTATTTTCTTTGTGAGTTGATTTGAATGGTCTTTGAAGAAAGTTCAACTGAAAATAGTCATTTCCATTAATACCTTATTTTTTGCTGCTGTAATGACTCTCTATCTGTTGTCAATTTATTAAGAAAATGAGCTACAAAATGTGGCAGATCTTAGATACTGTCTCAGGCTTTCTCTGCTTCGACTATGCAAGGAGGCAGTCTGTGATAATGACAGACTCAGAAATTTGAATCGAATATATTGGAAATTCAAAGAGAATCCAATCCATAACTTCTTCTAGGTGAACCCAAAGAGGAATTTTGAAACCTGACACTTTGCCAAGACTTGAAATTTCATTAACTTTGAAGGGTGGTTTCTCAGAAGACCTGATGTCTTCAGAACTATTTAATTTATTGAATAATGTTTCATTCTGCTTCAGTACACAAAATATGGAAAAAGAGATGACAGTATTTCAATAGATTTCAAGAATGATTTTAAGGAAGCAAAACATGAAGAAACTGAGCATATAATTACTGAACACATAGTAAAATATCGATCAGAGGTTTTTGGAGGCACCAGGAGGGACAGCATAGAGTTATTCTTACTACAATATTACTGTTCACTCTCAGATGACTTATTAATGTAAGATAAATGAGTCACTGGTGAACTGGCTGCCCGTCTGAGGTAAGGTCTGGCATGAGAGATTCTATCCATGGAGCTAAACCAGCAGGGAAATGCGAAAGCCAGGTACCTTCCCACCGATAGTCAGAGCTTAAGGTGAGTGCAAATACTCCTCTTCAAGCTCCTGTGGTACCCAGATGCTTCCTGGCATCCTCAGCATTCTGTCATTTTGAGGAAAGGGTGCATTTCTAAAAGGCTCAACCCCTTACTTCTCCAAACCAAGGGCAAACTGAAAGCAGTTAGGTCCAGCCTAGGAGAAATGATGGCTAAAATGACAACTAAATCTTGAATTAGCTGTTAGAAAACATTCCTGCAAGCTGTCCTCTATTCATGCTTGTTCTTTGAGAGCGCTCACCCCCATTGCTCAGCAGCCAGTCCTTCGGATTTTGTCCACACACAGATTCCTTCCTGCTCTTTCACAGAAGACTTTTACAGGCCCACATGGTTTTTTTCTCTGCTAAACTCTACATATAGACTCTTCATGATTATCCTCAGTCCTCCGGTTTTGTTTGTATATTCTTCCTAAATCAGTATCCAGGCTGAGTAAGAATTTGGTGATGGCAGAAAATAATCTTTCCTCAATAAACGTATCACCTTGTGCCCACAATCTTTGTGGGTGTCTGGATCTGGATGTGTCCCTCTGTGGTATAAGAACACATTACATAGGTTTAAATATAATTTTTGTGTTCAAAACATAAATGAAGAAGAATTTTCAGATGACAATGGCTTTGGTACTTTTCCAGCTGCTTTGTTCCATTAGTTATATTCATAATCCAACTCTGAAATTATAAGCATAAGTAATTGTGTAACTATAGAGATACAATTTGTTAAAAGAAATTTGTTAAAGGAGAACTAAGCTACTGCATAATCTGAAAATGTTCAGCTTTGTTTTGCTTCTTGTGAAATGAAATTAAACACTCCTGAAAGTTTGCCAGAGTCTAGAGATATTAGTGCATACACCTGTTCCTGTCAAATATAGTGTTGAATTTCTTCTGTGATTTACTACTATGTCTGCTGATCCACCATGAACTCTTGCTACAGAGCATAAACTGTGCTATTAAGATCCAGTGTTTGGAGGAAGTCCTTCCCCTGTGGACTCCTGTGCATACACTTTAAATATATCAGCTGTAGAACTCCTTTTCTCCAGGGTCTTTTTCTGTCCCTTCATTTCTGGACTATTTGATCTGGATGGATCATTTTAACTCTCTTAATATTTTACAATTATGCAAATAATAGAGCACTCCTATGTCTGTGGAAGGGCTGGGACACTCAGCCCTGTCAGAGAATTTCATGGCCAAAGGAAGAACTGTGTCCATGAAACATGGCAGGGATTTGGTTCTGTCTATGGATTGTTGCTGAGAGTTACAACAATTTCCATTGCCACAGAACAGACAAAGGTTTGTCCCACTGTGTACATCAGTGTGGGACCTTGCACAGGGATAAGCACTCTTTTGGTGTATTGAATATTACAGAATTATTTTCTCCATGTTTGAATCAACAACAAAAAATCCTAAAAAGATATTTTTGTTACAATGTTGAAATGATCTGACTCCATGGAACTTTGGAGAATAGTTTAAATACTTACTTGAGCAGACGTAGAGTGAAAGGCTGTGATTTGTATGCTGGACTGTGGATGCTTCCTGGGTAGGGTTCACTTATCCTGAGCTGCAGTGCTTTTCTTGAATATCTTGGCAGTCATGATAGACAGCATTTTATACTTGCAGCTAAAAAATAAGGGATCTAGCTTTTGTGAGCCTGGGAGTTGGTTATCAAGCATCGTCTCCTGAGGACAATGTTCTGTGAGGATATCAGTGCTTGTCACATAAGGAATGAGAAGGCTGTCCTTCCAGCAACCTAGGACACCCTCCCAAAGTGTCAGACTGATCTGAGCTTTACACCCTTCAGATAAAGATCCAGTTTTAAATGTTTATGTCAGTCCTTCTGCAGAAAACTATGTGTTGTGAAATGGTGTTCTGTTCCCAATGCCATAGCAAAAGCAGACATGCATTTTGCTTTCCTGAGCACAGCATCTGATAGTTGAAAATGTCCGGAACAACAGTTTGTCACACTTTTGTCATCCCTCACAGGTGATAAGTATTGAAGTTCTTCATGTGTTGACTTTCTTGTGGGGGAAAAGAAAAAATAACAGAAAGAGTGTTGTGCTCCTGTGGTCAAAGCAAATGCCCCTATTCTTTAACACCTTCTTTAGCATGCTAGTTGTTGAAACAGAGTGAGCCTCTGCAAATTTGTAGGTGATGCAGGACTGGGAGGTGTTGTTGATACACCACAGGGTTATGCTGCTATTCAGAGGGATCTTGACAAGCTGCAGAAACAGGTGGACAGCAAATGCAAATGGAAAGTCCTACATCTGAGGAACAATAACCCCATATGTACCAGCACAGGTTTGGTGAGGATTGACCAGAAAGCAGAAAAACTCTGGTAGACCACAAGGCCAGCAGCATCCTGGGCTTCACTGTGAGAAGTGTTTCAAAGAGATTTTGCTCCTCCTCCTCTGTACAGCCGTGGTGAGGCAATGTCTGGAGTGCTGTGCCCAGTTCTAGGCTCTTCAGTGCAAGAAAGGGATGCTCATCCTGGAGCAAGTCACAAAGGTTCACAGAAGGATCACAAAGGCTGTTTCAAGAACTAAGGCATCTAACTATGAAGAGATGCTGGGAGTCTCAAGGAGATGATGTCAATATGTGTAAATATTTGATAAGTGGCAGGGGTTAAGACAAACTCTTCTTGGTGCTATGCAGTGACAGGACAAGAGGCAAGGGACAAAAATTTAAATGTAAGAAATTCCACTTAAACAGAAGAAAAAAGATTTTATATTGTGAATGTGTAATGCTGGAAAAGGTTACCCGGAGTGACTGAGTAGTGTTTATCCTTGGAGATACTCCAAACCCAGCTGAACATCTCATCCTCACTGACCCTGCTTTGGGCAATATGCTTGAACGAGCTATGACTCCGTGACCTTATATAATTTGGTTTCAAATAAGGTTGTTGAAGACAACAAGTTTGACTCTGCAAAGGGTTATTGGGCACTAGTGCTAGTATTTGTTATCTGGATACCAGCCTGGTGCGCACCAGAGGGACTGAAAGTGATTGAAACCATCCCACAGTCTTCTATAACACAGACTATAGGAAAGGACAGTGTGCAAAGCCTTTAGTTTACATTCTGCTCTTGTGAATCCATTAAAAAAATTGTATATGAATTATAGAAAATGTTGAAGTCTATGACTATTGCTGAAGGGCAAATAGACTTTATAACTAGCCATAACCCATTCTGTTTGCTTTGGCTGCTGTCACAAATAGTATGGAATGGACAATACATATTTATTTTAAGGAAATCACAAGATATTTTAAATCAAAGGTGTTTATTTATTTATTTATTTATAAGATACTGTCTTACAGTGCATTGCACAAACTGCTGATACTGTGCAATGTTTTTGATAGAAAAGTGATGCAAATTTTTTAAATTAAAATTATCAGTTGGGTTTTCTGTTATAAATGGTACATTTTGGAAACACAAAATTTCAACACATTGCCCTATGCAGAACTTCACCACATGCCCTGTAAATTATAGAGGATTATCGGGATCAAAATGGAATATTAATAGAGGTGTAATGGAAAATCAATTTCTCCTCACTTTGTGATTTGTTGCCATACATGGAGGACTGGCGTCACTTTGCAGTGGCACTATTCCTGGAGTCAGGTTGCCTGGGAAGTGCTGATGCAAAGGTAACTGATCTCGGGAAAAACACGTATCCATGATAGGCATAAATGTCCACCTCTGAGAGAAAGTTTAAAATAGATGCATCTGATACCTTGTTTTTCTTGCATAGACTTCCAAGTCCGTAATAATCTAGATATGAAAGAGTGAGAGGTACTTCAGAGAGCTTCATTCTCTTTCCTATCATCAGAGTTGAATCAATACATTTTAGTTCCACAGAAAGTATTCTTCCTGAGGGCCTTTAGTTCTTTAAAATTTTACTAGCGAAACTGCTTTACCCTGAGTAATCCAATGCCCAGCAAGAAACAGTAACTGACTTCTGAGATGTAATTTAAGGCTTGATACTGTCAGGTTTTTTCACTATGGGGAATATTCACCACTTGAATAAATATGAATAAATGTTTTTTAAGCAATGATGAGGGAAGGATTGCAATCTTTAAAGGCAAATGTATAATTTCACAAAAAATATCTGAGTTGAATCTCTGGGAAATGTCTGAAGAAAAGATCCACCATCTTTGGCTATATCCTGTGTTTTCCCACTCAATTTCATGCCCACTGCGCAAGTACCTCGGTGGCTGTCTGTCTGGGTACTGAATGAGTGCCCTGGGAGCAGATCAATCTGCCAAATCTCTGCTTTGTGCTGGCACTGCAGGAGGGGCAGGCGGTTTGTGCCTGGTGCCTCCTTACATCCCAGCTTCTTGTGAGCTGTGGTGTTAAAAGAAATGGCTGAAAACAACAAAGAAAGGAGAGGTACTGGTCGGGACTGGGAGGAGAGAAAGTGCTTAGGACACTCCTGGGAGATCCTGAGCAAGGATGTGCACACTGGGCACTCCACGACAAGTTATTTTACAAGCAGGTAACTGAGGTACAAATTGAGTGAGACCTTCATGCAAATAACTGTGAAGCAATGAGATCATGGTCCTTCTACAATGCCAGCCCAACCCCTGATGGGGACACATCCTGTGCAGAAACAGTTTGAGGAGTCTTGAGTGGGCTGGAAAACAGTCAGTCAATTATTGTCAGGTCACTAAAAGTATTGATTGAGGAAGAAAGAAAGAATTCTTTCTGAACAAGGTGGTCATTGGAGTTACTGCTAAGCAGTAAATGCTTTCACGCACTGCTCCAAACCAGCTTTCCTTTTATTAACCTCTCTATTTCTTTTGGGTTTGTCCTGCCTCCTGGTCCCTACTGGACATCTCTCTTTCTCCCTGTGCCTCCTATTCCATCCCATCGGAATTATTAAAATGGTAATGAGATTGGATGTAGTCCTTTATGAAGAGAAACTTGAAAAAATTAGCTTGAATAATAATGACTCACACTTGATGAGTGATTGAAAAGATATTCTAGGGAGATGAAGCTGATACAAGATGGATTTATTTGTGTAAGTCAACTGAGTAGGAAAAAAACCGGGGAGGAAAAAAAATCTCTTTAGGCTGAAGGAAAATATTAGAAGTAACGTAAAGAGTCCTTTTGCTAATTCATTTTGAAATTTAGAGGTACATATCTGCTTCTCAAACATCTATATATTATATGTTAGATCAGTCTTTTGAGAATTTTAGAGGTAAACAAAATTTATAGAAATTCAGACCTTGAAAGATGCCACCAAATTCTGGTCACTGGAGTGGTGAGTCCCAGCTGGACCATGTCAGGAGAATGCTGGAAGAACTTGGGCTGTGTCATGGACAACAAATGACTGACAAGGGTATTTATCCAGTTTCTCTACCTGGACAGATGTGTAGAGCACAAACTATATTCTTAGATGGACGAGTGGTAAGCCAAAATTCCCACTCATGAATAGCAATCTGTAAATCACAAAAATCATATAACAAATGCCTTCATACATGTCAAACATTTTTCAGCTTTAAAGGGAGAATTGTTAGGGGGAGAAACTTGTTATTTTTAAATACTAAACTTATAACAAGGAATAGGAATATTGCACTGACTTATGACTTTACATCTGTTCTAAAATGACTGATGTGATGGCATCTTTCCAGAATTACTGTGGCACATCATTACTTTTCAATTTTTTTTTTACTTTGCTCCTCTTTATTTATGTTAGTAGCAGGAGACTAGTGCTCTCTGTTCTCTCTGGCACCTACCTGCCTTCTCTTATGACTGAGCTGCTCACTGGAGATTATACAATACCATGCTAGGAAAGGGTTCATTCATGCCACATTGCACTAGGAGGGGAATCCCGTTCTTCCTGCACATGCCAAACACTTCATTGGCCTGCCTCAGAAGAGCCCTGAATGCTCTGCATAAAGCAAAATCCAAACTTCCTTGTTATGCAGATAATCCACTGTTCAGTAGATGCCATGCCATAGGCTCTTCCCTAACAATCCAAGAAGCCATTGAATGTGTGGATTGTTTCCTGGGCATGTTAACAAGCCTTTTGCCGGGACTGCCTCTGTTGGGACTGTCACATGGGCATCTCAGCTGAGGACATGGGAGGCCTTCTGCTCTGTCAGGAGTGAACTGCTGGAAGCCCAGCACCTTCCCCTGAGCTAAACGCAATCAGCATCCACAGCATTTTTCCTAAGCTTTGGGGAGTCCCAAAACAGGATTGTTCTGCTGTAGCAGGGAACAGGAATTTTCTGTGGGAGGGAAAAAACGTCAGATTGACACAGGGCTAGTGATGCTTTCATAGTCCAGAGAGGGTGCATTGCCTCAGCACCAGAGAACCTCTAAGAGTCCTCTCTGGCCCATTTTCCCTTCCTGATATCCCTGTCCCTCAGGAGATGACAATGCTCTTCTGATCCACCTGGCTGCCTGAGCCACCCTGACTGTAGTGGGAAGGTTCCAGGCTTTCTCATTCCTCGCTGTTCCTTGGGTCTGGGATTACAGCAGAAGTCTTGGTTGTGCTGCGGTCAAGGGAGGTCAGGATACGTGTAAGCATAGAGCATATTGCTGTGTGAAATCTTCCATGGTGAAAGTCAGGAAATTCCCTGACAACTTTGCTGCATTAATGCCTGCTGCAACCTCTGATACTGAGATGGGGTGGGGGCAGAGGAGGTAGCACACATTTCTCAGGGGTACCTATGGTGTGCCCAACACATGATGATCTCGGTTCCCTAAGGAACCTGATGATGCCGCATAAGAGACCTCTCTTCAGTTGAATTCCATGGAAAACTGACAAGGGGGATATTTCTATGACCTTACTCCTGTTGCCAAAGAAGAAGAGGCATCCTCTCACCTTCATGGAAAACCAGAAGTGGGGAAATCTCTTTTTGGGGAAGTTTTTCAACACAACAGCCCTTTGGCACAAAGGAACTTATTTTCTTAAAAAAAATCAAAAAACATTGAGTATTTGTATTAATTTATTTGCCGATAATTAAAGTGAGGACTGGGAATATGAAACAGGGTAGAACAATGTAATTTTTGTTAAGAACCACTCATGGCTGTCTCAGGAAAAAAGCACCATTCTGTGCATGCAAGCAGAGGTTTCTTCCCAAGAAGAGTCCAAGCTTTGCACAGCCACTGCAGGATCAACACAAAAAGAAAATATTACAGTAGCATAAATAGTGTGGAGGTAATATAGGTATACTTTCATTTTTCCGTGAATTTCTATTTCAATTTCTTGACTGCAGAAAAAAAACATTTTAGCATTATTTATGATGTCTTGAATTGTATAAACCCTCATGTTCTTATTATAGGAACAGATCATATACTCTGTGCAGCTGACAGAGTCAAATGCCACACTCCCTCCCTGCAGAGTTCTAATCTCCCCCTCAAATTTTAAGATGTCAGTGAAAAACAATCTTCGTGTTTCTGCAACCCAACCCCAAGGAGCAATGATACCAACATCCATAAAAATAACTGGTCTGGGATCCTTAGGGATGTATCACTGACAGAATTGTTCAGGACAAGATAGTGCAGATGTGCACATCATAAATTTGAAGAGATTACTTGCACTGTTTATGTGTGGCAGAATACAAACAGCTCTGTCTCATTTCAGCCTGCTATAGAGACAAAAATACACGTGCTTTAGAAAGAACATTCACAGCCCCACAGAATGTCTCCACTATGAGAAGAACCATTCTTTGGAGATCACATATTCCTCAAAACACTCATAATTAATCTGCACAGCTCCCTACCACTGTCAGTGGCTACTGATTGTTTCCATTCATTCAAAAAATTGCCACACAAATCCACAGGAGGAGAACCGTGTGCAGATTCCTGATCCCACAAACACACAAAGGCTTCAAGATTGGGATGTGCTTGAGCCAGGAGCACCTGGGGAATAGGGAAGTGTTCAGGGAAAACCTTAGCTATATACAGAGCCATCAGTGCCCCCCTAACAGTGTCCAAAGTGCCACTACTGGTGTACTCCCCATCACTGTGCTTGTTTGGGAAACCCACTGAACACGTGATTTTTGCTAATGCTGTCACCTTTTATTTTCAGTCACTCTTTGCTGCTGAGTTCTCACCTTACCTCTGAACTAGTTGGGGGAGTGTTGTATTTACTGCAGTGTTACACAGCCCATGTGGATCAAATGTTAAGTTACCGTCACAACTGAGACACAGTGTTCAAGGAAGCAACAAACTCCAGCTAGATTTTCATGTTATAGTGCAGCTTGTCCAGCAGTCACAGCAATATTGGTACATCTGTGACCGGCTTTAGATGCAAGGGATTTAATGAGTAGTAGAGGCTTCTCTCACAAGGCTCATAGGTATTCCCTGTTTCCCAGAAGAGTTATTGCAAGCACTCTGCTAATTTAAAAAAGTGACATCCTACCTTTTGTTGTTCTTTCATACTGGGATTTCCTATTAGTTTCTTTAATTAGTGCTTTTTGCTGACTTTCAGAGACACCAATCAAATACTGAGGCTGAAGGACTCAGAAGTTGCCATGACAGTCCAGTAAAAGCACAGATATTGTCATCTACTCTCCCTCTGCATTATCTTTTTCATTCTCCTATATTGCAGACCAGGAAAGATATCTTGACCTGAAATTTTCTAAGCAGGGCAGGACTACACCTACCACAAGCCTTCAGCATGCATTGATAAGCACAGCCTAACTAAGCAGCAATAGGGCTGCTCACAGCAACATCCCTGGCAGGGACTCACACCCTTGTACCTGGCTCCTCAGGGACCCCTTTATCCACTAGCAGCCAGTTTGCAAACTCTGGGTGCTCTTTTCCAGTGTGTCTTCTCTCACTTGAGAGAGCAGCAGCTGGTTAAAGCCAGGACACTGATAACTCCGGCAAAAAAAAAACAACCACTGTGCTTGTAGGGAGGGCCAGTTCACTGCATAGGGAAAAAGATATTTCTCCTTGGATACTTTTCCCTGACGTCTCCATGGGATAAGTTTGTGGGCTGTAACTCTGGCCTTCAGTTCACATGCCCTACTGATGACTTAATCAAAAACTTTATCTCTTTATGTGTGATATTCTTTTCTTAAGGTAACAAGCAGCAGGCAACTGACAGGAAAGGCTCTAACAGATAGCCCTGTGCCCTCATTTTCACACCAAAATGCATCTATTACTTAGCTTTTCAATATCCTTTGGATGATTGAGGTTCGTGATTCACCTATGCTGAGACAATTTTTCCTAAACATTAACAGTGTCTCCTATACCAATACCTTGGAGGCATATAGGAGCCCAGCTGAGATACTTTTTGGCTATGACACATCTGCTTTTATTCTGTCCCTCTTTATTGTATTGCTACACATAGGAAATAGTGGAAGATGTAAATACATGTTGTTGTTCTCTACTTGTTAGACCATGAATTCCCAGCTGAAAAAGGCTTGGGGCTTTTTTGCCACCATGAATCACACCTGCCTTTTCCAGCTGGGACTACATTGGCTCAAGAATAGTGCTGGGCATGTCTGCCATTGGAATCTGCTCATCTCCTGGTTCCCACTTTCATTAGATAGATGGGAATGTCATTGGAATGTTTAACATCAGGACTGTTCACTAAGGTACAGGACTGTTTGCATAGCTATGAGCAGAAGAAAACTGAATGCAAGGACAACAAAAAAGCAAACCTGATGGACCTGGAAGTTATGTCCCTGGATGTGTACAGAAGACTCATATGCATTTGCCAGGGCTGAAGTCACTTTGAATCACCAAAACTGGCCTTAGAAAGGAGAATAACACAGTTAACTGCAATAAGCTTCACCTGACAAGCCCCATTCTTTGGAAGTTGCAGTTAATAGTTTACTATTTCATTAATGAGTGCATAGCTGTGATGCAGGAGTGAATGTAACCTCTATGACTTTAGTCTAATTGTTATATGATTATCAGAGAATGCAGATGTAGTCCCCTAGGAAAGACACTTGTGATGTATTTACTCTGTAGGAAGATTTTGTTGCCCAGCCTCTTAGAAATGGTAGTCCATTTAAGTCAAAAAACGTCCAGGAAGTCCATGGAGAAAAGACATTTTAACAGAGAGAAAGTCTGAGTTGTGAGGCCAAACCATCATTTTCCTGAATTACTTTTTTGTTTCTGTGCCAGCACAAACCCTTACCAACTGGGATTGCACAGACTGCACAGCACTCCTAGAGAACATTTGTGTGCCACTGCAGCATTCTGATAATTGTCACATGAAAGAGGATGGCAACTTATCATTGGTCCCAACTTTTAACTCCAAAGGACACTCACAAAGTTTTAACTTGCTGCTGCATCCTCACACACAGGCAGCACAAGTCAATGAGCTCAGCCTCATCTCCTTGTACAACCTGAGCAGATCATGACCAAGCTGACTCTCCTAATTATGTACCAAACTGCCATTCTGTGCTCTTGTAAACTGTGAACTTCTGAACCTGTAAAGCTGTGTCTTGCTCTGAATTCAGAAGTGTGTGCCTGCTATGTTTGGTAGGTTTCCGATTTTGAGGCTTTTTTTTTTTTTTCCAGAGTGGGAAGAAATCTGGTACCAGCATGTTCCTGTAACCATGAAGTGAACGGTTTAATTTGTTCTGCTGACTAGAACTGGGATCAAGTCATAGTGCAGAGACACCACCTCTGGAGCTCATCTATAGACAGAGAAGAATTTGAAGAATCTGGGCTCACACAGAGTGAAGAGACATTTATTATAATTAATTGTGAGTTGACAAAAGCAACATTGTCAGAAAGAGGTGCAATAGGAAACTCGGGTTAAAGAAACAGATCACAGAGTCCCCATACAGGTGGGAAAGCATCAGCTCACCTTCTACACTGAGTAAAGTTAATTCTTGCCATTAGTTTAAACAAGGAATAGCCACCACATTTCACAGCAGTTTGGAACTACGGACAGAATGATCCTCAGGCACCAGGTTTGACTATAATCAGTTCATCTGGTGGGACTGACAGTGGTACCGCTGAGCCTGAAACAGCTATGGATGTTTCCAAAAGAGGCTTGGATATTCCGTTGCAGCAACACTTTAAAGAAGGAAATGAGATATCATTAGCACCCTCTTCTCTGCAACAAAAATTATGGACTGGTTTTGGCTGGGATAGTGTTAATTTTTTTCATAGCAGCTTGTATGGGGATGTGTGTTGGATTTGTGATGAAAGCAGTGTTGATCACTACAGGCATGGTCATGTAATTGCTGAATTGTACTTGCATAGTGCCAAGGCTTTATTCCCTCTCACATCATCCCATCAGTAAATCAGCTTCACAAGAAGCTGGTATTGAACACAGCTGGGACAAATAACCCCAGCTGCCAAAGGGGTATTTCATACCAGATAATATTATGTTTACCAATTAACTCTGAGGGAAGAAGGCTGGGGGACATTTGGCATTATGGTGTTTGTCTTCCTAAATCACCGTTATTTGGGATGGAGCTGCTTTCCTGGAAGTACCTAAACTTCTGCCTACCAATGGGAAGTTGTGAATGGATACAGTCACTCTCACAAAGAAACCATGGAATTATAGATTCGCCTCTGACTCCATGCTGCTTTTCCACTGCTTTATGGGAGGCCACATTCTGACAAAAGGAGCAAAGGGCTCAAGGGAAATGCAGAGAGGAAACAGTAGAATGTGAAATGACAGGCTGTAGCCCAGGTAATCTGCTCTAGATCATGGGCCATTTTGATGGCCATTCACTGGACGCCCTCCAGTTTCTCCAACATCCCACTTGAACTGCAGAGCCCAAAATTCAATACTGTATTCCAACTGTGACTGTAACAGCCCCAAGTGCAGGAGGATAAGTGACTTCTTTCAATCTGTTAGATGCTCTAAGATTTGGTTTCCTCACAACGAGAAAGCACGCACTAAAGTTTACAGTTCATGAGATGAATAGTACCAAGAAAATAAAACATGGATGCGGGCTGCAGAAGGGGTGTCCTAATGGGATACAGACCAGTAGTTTCGAGATGCCTCCACTTTCCCACTTGACCTGTGCTGCCTTGCTGGGATGTGATCCTTGCTCCTGATTCACAGTCACAGAGCACAGAGGAGGGGAAGCCACAGCTTACAGGTGGCAGAGAGTGAGGCAGGTGCCTGGTCTCCATCTCAAGAAGGATTTATTTTCAGCACAACAAAATCGTCTCTGTTCAGTGGGAATGTCAGCATTCCAAAGCCTTGCCCATGCCTTGTTGCTGTGCCTATAGCCAGAGTCTTCCCTCATTCTGCCTCTTCTCTTCTGACTTTGCTGTGCTTTGCATTAATCTGTAGTGGAGTCCAGCCCTGAAGTGATGGAAACATTGGCAGAAAGTTAATAGAGGCACAATTAATTTTAATTCCCTTTTTCCATCCAGGTATGTTGCTCCACCCAGCAGGTCCTTTCTTCCCAAAGACAGATAGCACTATCACTCCCCCAAACCTTTCCAGAGGAACACTACAGCTACACTAGTAAATTAAATATGTCCAGGAACTTAGGCCAACTGGCTTACAGAAGTAAACTATTTCTGACATTTCAAGAATGGTGTGACTGCATGCGGACTGTATTGGGAATGGTCCCAGAAAATGCCAGCTGTCCAGTAATGCCTTCAAATTTGCTTAGGAGATGTGTAGCTGGCATAGGTGAAAAGCTTGACAAGAAATCTGGTAATGGTTTATGAGAACAAATGATTGGGTTCCTCTGCGTGCAAATGTTTCCTGGCACAGTGCAGTACTGCAAAGACATTAAAAAATTGACTTTTTTCCAGTGTAAGTCCCCAATGTCTGTGAACTCAGAGCAGACAAGCAATAGAATTGAGGACTTCAAATTCTTTGCAAGAAGTCTATGCCAGTAAATAGAATTAATTACCCATAAGAGAAATAAGATAAAGTTGTCACAAAGGATGAATAACTCAGGTTCATCATGGTATGTCCTTGTGAGTGGACAAGTGGCTGAACATGAGTCTTTGCAATTTTTGTTTCTTACAGAAGAACACTACAGAATAGGCTGGACACAAACTTTCTTTGATTTCACCATGCCAAGTGGTAGAACAAGGAGTAAGAGTTTTAAACTGACAGAGAAGAGATTTAGATTAGATATTAGGAGGAAATTCTTCCCTGTGGGGGTGGTGAGGTCCAGGAACAGGTTGCCCAGAGAAGCTGTGGCTGCCCCATCCCTGGAAGTGTCCAAGGCCATGTTGGATGGGGCTTGGAGCCACATGGGGTAATGGAAGGTGTCCCTGCCCATGACTCTTTCAGGCCTCTTAGAACCCAAGCCATGCTATGATTGATTCTCTGATTCAGCTGCAGGAAATGAAAGACGTGCTATAAGTATTGATAGTTTCACTGATACAAAAGCCTTGAATATCCAGTGATTTTCCATGGTGTTCTTCTGATGCTTATCTCCATTTTTGACCTCTATAAACATAGTTCAAATAACTTTTTCCTGCTCGCTTTGCCTTGAAACTTGAATGCAATGTTTGGTCTATTTATATGTTTTTCTTGATATTATTAATAAAGATAATATCCGTAATATTCCTGAAATCTGCCTGTGAACAAGGAGCACAGATGGAAAAAATCACCACTGGTATTTTGTAAAAGATTACTCAAGAATTTTTCATGTTGTGGTTCCATATGCTCTAGTTTAACTTTTTCAGTTAAACTACTCTTCGATGTTTCTTAGTTTTGTTTCTATTGTCTTTGTGTTTTCTCCCACAAATCAGTTCAAAGCACTAATGAAAATCATGATTAAGTCCATGGAAAGCTATTCCTAATATGTACATCTTCTCTTGGAAGACTTGTGCAATACTGTGCTAATGTCATGAGTTGTATCATCCTCCAAACTTCTAACATTCATCTGAGTTATCCCTGCCACCCTGCTGATTTGGAATGATTTTACCAATACACTTTCAAGCAAGATATGTAAATCCCCTAAATTTTTCATCTAAATTTTTTTTCTTTATACTTTGTTTGTTTGTTTAGTCAAAACCTCAAAAGCTGACAACATTTTTTCAGTGGTCTATGGCTCTTTCAAGAAAAAAGGTGGTTTACAGCTGAGTACTAAAATATCAGCTGAAGAATTAACTCATTTGGTATATTCTTATTTTGATAAAGGTAGAAGACAACTGGCAAATTGAAAAATAAAAGTGTTCACATTTCTTTTTATTTTTTACATTATATCAAATATGATATCAAAGGAATTCCTCTAGAACAGGAAATATAGTGTGAGATGTCACCAGGAGCTGTCAGCTGGCATTGTGAGACTGAGATGACTAGATTTTCAAGGACCAACGACAGTCCATTGAAAGAAACAAGAAGTTCAAATGTCTTTTGTATTGAAAGTTTTCTTAATAGCTTGGGATGCGATTATGTAGTAGTGAAAACACAGTAGTTCCTTTTTCCATTATTATGCTCACAGTAAAAGGCTATTTAAGCTTGTGCCCATACCTTTTGTGTTCCTGGTTTGTTGGAGCTTATAGGGAACTCATGATGACTTCAGTACCTGTCAACCACACAATGTTGACTAAGATAAATCTGGTCCAGTGAATTCAGCTTTGCATTCTGGCTATTAATTATGCTGTTTTTTTGTTTTGACATTGAAACCATCTTTATTTAAATCTCATTCCATAAAGAAGTACTTGTAGGTATAGGGAATTGGAGTTTAGTCAGTCCTTGCGTTTATCAGACAGTTGAATGATTCCTACAAGACTTGAGGCTGATCTCTCTCTATGCTCTTAGTTAAGTTGCCTCTAAATCATCTGGTTTTGGAAGAAATAGAGCTTCCCATTCCTGCCAAGTTGCTGGAGGCATTGCAGCAGCACATTTTCAGCGTTGCCCACTGATATGGCACAGTTTCTGTTATGTGATACATCTTTGGGAACTATCAATTTCCTCTGGTGGACAGAGCATGCTGTTATCAGAACTCTGGGAATATACTTTTAATTCTTCACTGAATGTTGAATTTACTGAAATAACTCAAATGTAAGACCACATTCAACACACATACTACTGCTCCAACTACACTTGCATGAGTGAACAAAAATTAGCTGCTGTTGAGTAGGAGCAGAGGTAGCCCAGGAATAAATATACTGAAGAATTTCAGTTTTATTAACATATCCTGCTGTGGCCACTTCCATCACCTTGGATTCCGGAGATTGTGAAGCAAAGACTGCTGCACTACAAACTTAAGCTGTACTACTTCAGCATGGTGGTATTTCCCTCTATACTTGTAAATGGAAACAAATTTGAGAGGGACAAGGAAAAGAGTCACCCTGAGAATGGAGGCAAAGAGCAGAGGACATTAATATCAGAAAGAACACATAAGAAGGAATTAATTTCTCCAGCCATCCCCTGCTGAGTTTCCACTAAGTCCTGGCAGCAGTGGGAATCAGCGACTTAACTTCTCAGCTGTTGCTGTAACCTGAAAAGAGCCTGAAAGGCTCCCTTGAAGGTCACATTGAGAACACAGGTCAATGCTCCACTAGACCATATGGCCTCTGGAAAAGGCAGCAGGACAGGTTTTTTCATTACAAACCTTTGTATTTTAGATGAGCTCAGTACACAGGCATTTTCCTCAACCTCTCTGGCAGAGGACAGATAATTATATTCGTCTCTCTATACATTGAAAATTACGTGAAGTTGACATTGTGCCTGAGTGCATACACACATCATTGAGATTAAATAGTTGTTATTCCCTCTAAACCCATTGCACTCTGTGTATAAATTGTGTGAGGCTCCATAAGGTAATCAAAACTTCTTCATAATTATGTACTTTGGATTTTTTTGCATTGTCTTTGGACAATATAAGACAATCACAGTGGGTAAAACTGCCTATACTTGGAATGTGAAAACACAAATCAGTGAAAAGATAATAAAAGTATTCAGAATATTTGGAAAGAAAGAAAAACACTGTAACTATTTGTAATGACAGAGTGTCACCTGACTGTGAGATATATTGGCAAACAGCATGTTGCTCAAATAAGTAGTAAAACAATATAAGGATTAAGACCTGAATATCCGTATATACTTACATATGGATATTGCAGATTGTTGTGCACTACACTTAAAGAGATCATATTTTCATTATTTTTTTTCAGCATTTTTATGATTGTTTAAATTATCTTCCCTGATATTCATAATATACTACCCAGAATGTACAAAATACTCTAATTTTTCCTTACATAGAATTGGGCATATCTTTCATGTGCCTTTACTGCAATAACTTCACAAAGTCCATATGGATATATTCTGCTATACAGCTGTGGAAAGCACACAGGATACAGTTGTATCTTCCTGGGAACAGTGACCAAACCCACCTGAAATTCAACTAAATAAACCTTGAATGTTCTGCTGCTGGAGGAAATGTGATCTGAGCACTGACAGGACATTAGGGAGCAAGGAAGGAATTCTTTCCCACAGTCTGGCTCACATATGGGAAGCCACCTTGGGTTTAGGACCAATTCTGTATAAGGTTCTTGGTTTCTAATCTCTTTTGTGTAAAGACCCAATGCCCCATTGAAGATCACCATCCTGAAAGAATTGCTGAGTGATTGTCAGCCCCTGGAGACACTTCAGCTCACCAATGGATTCCCATTCAAAGCAACCTTTCCATGGCCTGCCCAGATCTGCCTGGCAATGTGCTGGACTCCTGCCTGTGGCAAGGTTGAGCCTGTATTCTGCACAGCACCACAGCAAAAACCCAGAAGAGCTCTCTGAGTACACTAGCTTTGTCACTGGCCACTGGGAAGGCAAAGATTTTTAGCCCCCAAAGTCACATTCAGAGGCTCTCCTTATAATCCCTAGTGTTCCAGGTATATCCTGAGGGCACTTTGTCCCAGCTTGACAGTGCTGCATAGGACAGACTTGCTATGTGCCACTGAGAGCAGGACCTACAGAAAGGCAAGAGCAGCTACTTATAGAAGAGATCAGTGTGAAATGGGTCAGGTGGTGGATGAAAAACTGGACATGAGAGCAAGGAGCTCTTGCAGCCCAGAAAGCCAACCATAGGCTGGGCTGCATCAAAGGAAGTGTGGCCAGTAGGTGATGGGAGGTGATTCTACCCATCTGTGAGATGCCACTTCCAGTGTTGCACACAGGTCTAGTGTCCCCAGCACAAGAAAGACCTGGACCAGTTAGAGTGGTTCCAGAGGAGGGCGAAGAGTTGGAACACCCCTCCTGAAAAGCTGAGATACTTGATAGACTAATACAATCACTAAGGTTGAAAAAGGCTTCCAAGATAATAGAGTCCAACCTTTGACCAAATACCACCATGTTCCCTGAACCACAGTGATAAGTGCCATGTCTAGCCACTGGGATTGTTCAACCTGGAGATGAGAAAGGTTCAAGGAGACTTTCTTTGAGGCCTTTAAATACCAAAAGGAGGCTTATTAGAAAGACAGAGAAAGACATTTTATCAGTACCTGTAGTGAAAGGGCAAGAAGCACTGGTTTTAAGCTGAAGAATTGTAGATTTCAAAGAGATATAAGGAAGAATTATGATGAGTGTGGTGTCCCTCAGGGATCAGTGTTGGGCCGGGTTCTGTTTAATATCTTTATTGATGACCTTGATGACAGGATTGAGTCCTTCATTAGTAAGTTTGCAGGTGATTCCAAGCTCAGAGCAGGTGTTTATCTGTTGGAGGGTAGGAGGGCCCTGCAGAGAGATCTGGACAGACTGGAGAGATGGGCAGATTCCAATGGGATGAGATTCAACAAATTCAAGTGCCAGGTCTTACACTTTGGTCGCAATAACCCCATGCAGAGCTGTAAGCTGGGATCAGAGTGGCTGGAGAGTGGGCAGACAGAGAGTGACTTGGGAGTGCTGGTGGATGCGAGACCTGACATGAGTCAGCAGTGTGCCCTGGTGGCCAAGAAGCCCAACGGCATCCTGGCCTGCATTAGGAACGGTGTGGCCAGCAGGAGCAGGGAAGTGATTCTTCCCCTGTACTCAGCACTGGTGAGGCCTCACCTTGAGTGCTGTGTCCAGTTCTGGGCCCCTCAGTTTAAGAAAGATGCTCAGTTACTGGAACGTGTTCAGAGAAGGGCAGTGAGGATGGTGAAGAGGCTGGAGCACAAGCCCTGTGAGGAGCAGCTGAGGGAGTGGGGTTGTTTAGTCTGGAGAAAAAGAGACACAGGGGTGACCTTATTGCTGTCTATAACTACCAGGGCACCCTCAGCAAGTGTGTGGATGACACCAAGCCACATGATGTGGTCACCATGCTGAAGTGATATCATCCAGAGGGGCCTGGACTGAAGAGGTAGACCTGTGTGAACCCCATGAAGACCAAACCAATATGGCCAAGTCCTGAACATGCATTGTGGCAATCCCAGGCACAAGTGCAGGCTGGGTAGAGGATGGATTGAGACCAGCCCTGAGGAGGATTTGGAGATGTACTGGATGAGAAGCTTAACATGCCCTGGCCATGGGCACTGGGACACAGAAGCCTCCCATGTGCTGGGCTCATTCCGCAGCGTAAGCAACAGATTGGTGAGGGAGAATCTGCCCTCTGACTCACTCAGGTGAGACCTCACCTGGAATACTCCATTCAGCTCTAAGGCCCCAACATAAGAAAAACCTGAACCTGTTGGAGTGAGTCCAGAGGAGGCTTTGAAGATGCTCTGAGAGCTGGACCCCTTCTGCTCTAGAGACAGGCTGGGAGAGTTGGGGTGTTCAGACTGGAGATGAGGAGAGTCTGCAGAGACCTTAGAGCCCCTTTCAGTGCCCAAAAGGTCTCCAAGAGAGATGGAAATGGACTTTTGACAAGGACAAGGGAGAACAGCTTCAAACTGAAAGACAGTGTGTTTAGATTAGACGTTAGGAAAAAATTCTTCCCTGTGAGGGTGGTGAGGCCTCAGCACAGGTGGCCCAGAAAAGCTGTGGCTGCCCCACCCCTGGAAGTCTTCGAGGCTTGTTGGATGGGGCTTGGAGCAACCTGGGATAGTGGGAGGTGTTCCTGTCAATGGAAGGAGAGTTGGAATGGGACGATCTTTTGGGTCTCTTCCAACCCAAACCATTTTGTGACTCTATGATTCTATATTACACTTTCCCTGGGAATGGGAGTCCAGAGCTTCCTCCTCAACGTGATGGTAGAAAACTCTCTGCTTTCACATCCTGGGAGAGGTCTTGGCCATCCCTGGTCCTCCAATAGTCTTCTTAACACCATGTTCTTCTCAGCCAGGACCAATAACATTCTGGAGTGCTGGATACCACAAGGCACCCTGTGCCTCAGTTGGAAACAGGTTTGGGCTCTGGACTGGGGCCCAGCTACACTGGGTGCTGCAGTGCCAGAGCCCTTCTCAGAGCATGTTTTTTCAAGCCCAAACCTTTACCTCAGGGATTGGAACAGATAATTTTGAGTGCAATCATCTCGCACCTACAGGATGGCCAAGGGATCAGACCCAGCCAGCATGGATTTAGGAGGGGCAGGTTGTGTCTACCATCCTGATCTCCTTTTGTGACCAGGTAACTTGCCTGATGGATGGGAGGAAGGCTGTTTGGTCTTCAGCAAAGCCTTTGACACTGTCTCCCATAGCAAACTCCTGGAGAAGCTGCAGCCCATGGCTTGGACAGGTGCTCCCTTCACTGGGTTAAGAACTGGCTGATGGCCGGGCCCAGAGAGCGCTGGGGAATGGGGCTGCATCCAGTGGGGGCCAGTCACTGGTGGTCTCCACAGGGATCAGTGTTGGGCTCAGTCCTGTTTAATATCTTTATTGATGATCTGGATGAGGGGATTGAGTCCACCATTAGTGAGTTTACAGATGACACCAAGTTGGGAGCAAGTGTTGATCTGTTAGAGAACAGGAGGGCTCTGCAGAGGGACCTGGGCAGGCTGAATAGATGAGCTGAATCCAACAGCATGAGATTTAACAAGTCTAAGTGCCAGGTCCTGCACTTTGGCCGCAACAATCCCCTGCAGCACCACCACAGGCTTAGGACAGAGTGGCTGCAGAGTAGCCAGGCAGAAAGGGACCTGGGGGTTCTGATAGACAGTCGGCTGAACATGAGCCAGAGTGTGCCCAGGTGGCCAAGAAGTCCAATGGCATCCTGGTCTGGATCAGGAATAGTGTGACCAGCGGGAACAGGGAAGTGATTCTTCCCCTGTACTCAGCACTGGTGAGGCCACACCTTAAGTGCTGTGCCTAGTTCTGAGCCTTTCTGTTTAAGAAAGATGTTGAGATGCTGGAATGTGTCCAGAGAAGGGCAACAAGGCTGGTGAAGAGAATGGAGCACAAACCCTGTGAGGACCAGCTGTGGGAGCTGGGGTTGTTTAGCCTGGAGAAGAGGAGGCTCTCCACAACTCCCTGAAAGGAGATTGTAGTCTGGTGAGTGTTGGTCTCTTCTCCCAGACAACCAGTGACAGAACAAGAGCACACAGTCTCAAGCTGCATTAGGGGAAGTTTAGACAGGATGTTAGGAAAAAATTTTCTCAGAAAGAGTGATTTGGCATTGGAATGATCTGCCCAGGGAGGTGGTGGAGTCACCATCCCTGGGAGTGTTTAAAAAGAGACTGGATGAGGCACTTAACACCATAGTTTAGTTGATGACATGGTGTTAGGGCCAACCTATTGGTTGGACTTGATGATCTCAAAGGTCATTTCCAGCCTAGTTACTTCTGTGGTTCTGTGATTTCTTTTATTTATTATACAAATTGACAGGTCAGACTTGGAAAAAAAAGACTGATGAATCAACTGAGGTCCTTTCCTGAGCTGCCAATATGGATACTTCATGATAAATTAAAACATCATCAAGAAAAGAAAGGAATGTGTTGTTCAGCTTCACTGTTCTACATAGAAGAAATAACAGCACATCTTATGACACTCCCCTTAGCACAAATTCATGCACAGGCTTATAACAACCCATCTTGGAGAATCTCCTGCTTCTTTTGCACTTGCAAGTGCACAGATGGACGTATCTGTGTGAGTTTATGTACAATCTTCATCATGTGTCACAAGTGAACTCATATCTCTCTCTGAGACCCAACTCAGCTGCTGTTACACCCTAGCCCCCAAAACTTTGTCCCTTGTAATTTCTTGCCATGTCTGTGAATCTCATCACTATCACACTTGCAGGACCCAGGTTACTTCTCTACTTACAGAACTCTACAAGCACATGTGCCAAATGCTTTTAGTAACACTTATTTCCCTCTTAGTGGCCTGCCTAATGTATTGCTCTTAGGCATTTCTTACAAGCTTCACACCATCACAAGGGGAAGATAAAAGCTGACATTCCTATTGTACAGCTGGGATAGCTGAGGCACAGACATACCAAGCAATCCACTCAGGGTCATACGGTGAGTTGGTGGGAAAGCCAGCAATAGAATCCATAAGTCCTGAATCCAAGTTCTTTAAGTGCTTTGACTAGTCCAGATTCTCTCCTTAACACACTTGTCACATTATTTATAGGAGATGTATTCATATAGCCAGTAAGACATCAAAATTTTCTAATTATATCTAGTCATGTCAAATGACAATTATGCCCTTAGTTCAGTTTGCCAGACAATGCTTAGCCAAAGAAGGTTTGCCAAAAATGCTTTGACCGAAGAAAGAGGAGGCATCTGGAGCATCTGCAGCCGAGATCGTATAAAACGTCCCCACGACACGTCTGCCCTGGCTCCAGGGAAAGCTCCAAGGTAAGTGTAGGGGGTCTGCAGGCTGGAAGGGATGGGATGGTGCCCTTGTGTGCCACAACAGTGCTCATGGCCAGGAGAGGACTCCATTATAAACCTGCTCTCAAGGCATCTGCATGTTTTCACTCTGGATTTCTGTGCAGCAGCAATTAGGGAACTGCCATTTCTGTTTTACAGCACTGACCAGCTGCTAGCCTGCAAGCCACCCTTCTGGTGTCACAGGAGGTAAGAACCTGATTTACTGATTCTTAGAAGGCAGAGGCAGATCCTTTTGGGTCGGGTTTCTCTTTGGCTGAGTGAATGGTCACTGTTTCACCCTATATTTTTAAACCCACTGTAGTCACAGTAGAACGTGGTGGAGTGGCAAAGGCTGGTAATGCTTTCCAGTGACCACTGAATCATAGAACAGCCCAGGTTGAAAGAGACCTCAAAAGGTCATCTGGTCTCTTTTTTTAAGTGCCTGTGTTTGAAATCCCTTGACTACTCATGGCAGACCAGAAAATCCTCATGGGGATATTCTTCAGTTTTGTTTAACTCCCCTACCAGGGAGTGAGGTGTTCTGCCTTCCCAACGTTGCTAGTGCAGCAGTAGAACTACTAGAACACAGTAAGAAAAGCGCAAAATTCAATGTTTTGTCTCAGAACATGTGAATTAATTTGTGAATTAAAGTGATCTTTTGTCCAAAATTTGCCATGGAATCACTAAAGCAAGAGTAGAAAGACCTGTAATACCAGCAACTAAGCTCTGACTGTCACGTCTGTAAAACACAGCGTTGCTGTTTTTCCCTTGTGCTGCTCTACCTGGTCTCTGCCTTACAAAAAGTGGAGGCTGCAGACCTTCCTCCTCTGGAAACAATTACCTGTTCCTCCAGAGACAAATACAGAATTATCATGTTATTCTCTCATTTTAGTACAAATGTAGCGCAGCATTAAATGTTGTGTAAATATCAGGTTCCTAACTCTATACAGAAGGAGATATGCAAATATTTTTCTAAGCTACCTGCTGTTTTTGTTCTTAGGGCTGGGGTTGGGAGGGGAACAGGAGGGAGAAAAAAATTAATTCAGAGAAATTAATACTGGCTTTAAAATTCCTTAATTTAATTTCTAAATTGAGCTTTGAATCTTTGTGTTGAACTTTGTTTTCCTCTAAAATTCTATTAATTTTTAAAAAGCAAAAGGAAGTATTAGAAAAGGAGTTATTTCAGTGTGGTTTGAAACAGCATTGTTCTTCTTTTGACAGGTGTTGTAATTTATGCCTGGATTCAATAACTAAATAAATTTCATAAAGAGTCACATTATCAACAAAATTATACATCTGGGAGGAAACAGTGTTATAATAATTTCAAATAAATTTTAAGAGTGCCTAAGCAGTTGAAAGGATTTTTGAGGTTCTTAATTCCATAGTACAGTACCTGAATACTAAATACTAAGTATCTACAGGTTATTTTAAATGTGATTTCGGTATAAGCCATACAATTTCACAAAATATAATTTTCACGTTTTCCATAAGTATGGAATTGCACCAATGCAAAAATATGTAATTCTTTCAAAAAGGCTATAAAGACTATCAATATAGTTTCTTTTATCCCCACATATTTCCTTCTACTAAAAAGTGCTTACTTTTGACAAAATTGAGTAACATATCTGTTCTTCCACAGTGTTCTCTGGTGACAAGCCTCTCCATAAAGTGCAGCCATGTCCTCGGATTCTGAGATGGCCATTTTTGGGGAGGCAGCTCCTTACCTCCGAAAGTCAGAGAAGGAGAGAATCGAGGCCCAGAACAAACCTTTTGATGCCAAGTCATCTGTCTTTGTGGTACATGCAAAGGAATCCTTTGTGAAAGGGACAATCCAGAGCAGGGAATCTGGGAAAGTGACCGTCAAGACTGAAGGGGGAGAGGTGAGTGAAAACAAAAACTGAAAGACAGACACCCTTTTCTTCCTACTCTGGGTTCTAAGCTGACATCCAAACATGTCCTTCTGACCTCTGGCAGACCCTGACCGTGAAGGACGATCAGATCTACTCCATGAACCCCCCCAAGTATGACAAAATCGAGGACATGGCCATGATGACCCACCTCCACGAACCCGCTGTGCTGTACAACCTCAAAGAGCGTTACGCAGCCTGGATGATCTACGTAAGTGGCAGCAGCAGCTTCCTTTGGGCAGCTGGAGGAACTGCTGTGCCAGGCTCAGGGGAAGCCAGCGTGCTGTCTCCCTTCCTCACAGACCTACTCGGGGCTCTTCTGCGTCACTGTCAACCCCTACAAGTGGCTGCCCGTGTACAACCCGGAGGTGGTGTTGGCCTACCGAGGCAAGAAGCGCCAGGAGGCCCCTCCACACATCTTCTCCATCTCTGACAATGCCTATCAGTTCATGCTGACTGGTGAGTGGCTCTGTCTGCCTCAGAGGGATTGGACCATCAAATTCTCTGAACAGATGCTCTGTCTCAGCGATATGAAGAGACTTTCAAAGCATTCATCTTTTTGACACACAATTACTATTGGGTTTACTATCTTCATTCATTGTTTCTACTGTTTTAAATGAAAGACACCTCTACACAGTGATGTGTTTTGGATGCTTGTTTCTCTGTTAAAGTCAAGCTGACATGAGGCAAAACATCAAACTTACCTGACTATGTTTCATTCTTTCTCAGTTGTTCAATGAGTTTTAAGTATTGTATTTCTGCCTCTTCCACAGATCGGGAGAACCAGTCGATCCTGATCACGTACGTACACCCCCTGCTCGGGTCCCTGAGGGGCTGCCCAGGGCCAGGGCACCTCCTGCCTGACCACACACTCTCTGCTCCTCTCCTTGCTTTGACAGCGGAGAATCCGGGGCCGGGAAGACTGTGAACACAAAGCGTGTCATCCAGTACTTTGCAACAATTGCAGCCAGTGGGGACAAGAAGAAGGAGGAACAGACATCAGGCAAAATGCAGGTAAATTACACAGGCTGGCATCAATACTTTCCTTTGTTCCTGATATGATTTTTTGGAAAGAACAACCAGCAACAATTTTCCCCTTGCAGGGAACGCTTGAGGATCAAATCATCAGCGCCAACCCACTGCTGGAGGCCTTTGGAAATGCCAAGACTGTGAGGAACGACAACTCCTCACGCTTTGTGAGTTTCTTAACAAAATGATTTCTGAAACATAAAAAACAGGATTTCATGTCAAGCATCTTTTCTCTTATGTTTTCAAGAGTAAGTCTGAATTTTCTTAGCATGACTTTGTCACTTATCCTAAAGATATTTCTCCAGATTTCAAAACACAAAAAATTAGTTCTGCTTTACACTGAAATGCAAATTAAAGTAACAAATCACATGCTCTTTCTCCTATAATATATTGCAGTGTTAAACAATGACTGTTAATTTTTACTTCTATTTCTATTCATTTGGTAAAAAACAGAGTGCTAGGAAGAAAGGGAAGGAGTTTAGGAAAGATGGGAAATGGAGAAAGAGAAAGGTAGAGAAAAAAGATAATGAAGAATGAAGTAAGAGTAAAGAGAGGGAGAAGGAAAGGGAAGGGAA
>VXBA01004049.1:0-12783 GCA_013399895.1 Serilophus lunatus | reverse complement strand
GGGAAGGTTTGGGAAGGTTAGGGAAGGGAAGGTTTGGGAAGGTTTAGGAATGTTTGGGAAGGGAAGGTTTGGTAAGGTTTGGGAAGGGAAGGTTTGTGATGGTTGGGGAAGGGAAGGTTAGGGAAGGGAAGGTTTGGAAAGGGAAGGTTTGGGAAGGGAAGTTTTGGGGTGGTTTGGGAAGGTTTGAGAATGTTTGGGAAGGTTTGGGAAGAGAAGGGAAGTTTTGGGAAGGGAAGGTTCGGGAAGGGAAGGGAAGGGAAGGGAAGAGAAGGAAAGGAAAGGAAAGGAAAGGAAAGGAAAGGAAAGGAAAGGAAAGGAAAGGAAAGGAAAGGAAAGGAAAGGAGGAGTTTCTATTTCTCTCTATATAATACATATGTATTTGCTTTAATTCAATTTTAATTAATCACAAGTGAAATTGTTTATTAGAAAGCAATGTAGATTCAAGCAGCTGAACTATTGATATTGCTAGTTTCATATCATCAGGGTAACTGCTCTCTGTGTGTGGGATATAGCTAGAACAGTTTGTCTAATTAAACTCTTAATGAATTTCCTTCAAATCTGTCCAATCAGCATACATAAAATATAGTTGTGCCACTGTTGATTATTTTCATGGTCAAAAATTAAAAAGACAGTTTTATGTCAATGTTGGAAATACAGCATATTTCAAGATGTCTCTAAGTAGAATTTTTGTGGCCAGTGGAATAAATGACAAAGCTCTTAATTTCAGCTATCTTTTTTATGTTATAAATTCCAAAACACTTTTATTCCTTTAAAGGGCAAATTCATCAGAATCCATTTTGGTGCTACAGGAAAACTGGCTTCTGCAGATATTGAAACATGTAAGACACCTTTCTGAGCTGTTCACAATCCACCCGTTCACCTCTTTTTATCCAATTATGTATCCTGCCTGCCCCATTTTTCTCCCCATCTTCTCCTTAATTTTTTTTTTTTCCCTGTTTCTTCCTTTTTTCTATTTTTTTTCCCCTCTAGATCTGCTGGAGAAGTCCAGAGTCACTTTCCAGCTCAAGGCAGAAAGAAGCTACCACATCTTTTATCAGATCATGTCCAACAAGAAGCCAGAGCTAATTGGTAGGAAGTATTAAGAAGTGTTTGAGGCAATCTGAACGTGTCATGTTTAACATTTATCTTCATTCTCACACCCAGATACGCCTATTCCTCTTTTCAGACATGCTCCTCATCACCACCAACCCATATGACTATCAGTTTGTGAGTCAAGGTGAGATCACTGTTGCCAGCATTAATGACCAGGAAGAGCTGATGGCTACAGATGTGAGTGTCACAGAGCACATTGGTGTGGTAAAAGTTCCTTTTCATGGCCCAGAGATTTATTTGTCCGATTTGGTTACCAGAGTGCCATTGACATCCTGGGTTTCAGTGCTGATGAGAAAACAGCCATCTACAAGCTGACAGGGGCTGTCATGCACTACGGGAACCTGAAGTTCAAGCAGAAACAACGAGAGGAGCAGGCAGAGCCTGATGGCACTGAAGGTATCAGCAAAATATTTGGCTGACATGTTAAAATATAAGTAACTATTAATTCAGTATTAGGAAGATGGAGAAAGAAAACAATAGAAATGTGTTTAGGTGAGACAGTATATAGGTATGAAAGTGTCATTCAAAATATACTCTTTTTTCAAGTACTGCCTAATCATTATTTGCAGTACCAATTGCATAAATCTCTCCCAAGCTACCACTCTAAATGGGCACAGCACAGTGTGCTTAGACTCACTGAGAAGGGAAAGAATTTTTTAAAAACTTGTTTTGGGCTGATTTTTAAAGAAAATGGAAACATTATAATCAGTATTAGGACTTCTACTTCATAAATCACTTATTATTTAGGCTAAAATTACTAATGAATTCAAGGAAGAATTTTTAATAAATACATTGTTTCTAGAAGCTTCTGTGAAGACTTTTAAAGGAGCTTTTAGATGTACTGCTCTATAAAGCATTGAAAACAAAGATGTTTTGTGTTTGAATAACTATGTCATGGTTCCTCTCAGATCCAGTAAGCAGAATTTGATCACAAGGATACTCAATATTGCAGTTGCCGCATGTCTTATTAGTCTTAATTTTTCTATCTCCTTGTCCTTCTAATTAGTTGCTGACAAGGCTGCCTACCTGATGGGTCTGAACTCAGCAGACCTGCTCAAGGCCCTCTGCTACCCCCGAGTCAAGGTGGGGAATGAATATGTGACCAAGGGCCAAACTGTGCAGCAGGTAACAACCAGCTTGTGACCCTTTGATTTTAATCACTTACTATTTGCTGTGAATACTGTAATTCTTCTGCTCTCTTCTTCTTTATTTTAGGTGAACAACTCAGTTGGTGCCCTGGCAAAGGCTGTCTATGAGAAGATGTTCCTGTGGATGGTTGTTCGCATCAACCAACAGCTGGATACGAAGCAGCCCAGGCAGTACTTCATTGGTGTCCTGGACATCGCTGGCTTTGAGATCTTTGATGTGAGGATTCCAGGTTTAAGGACTACACTTACAGGGAGAGATTATTGTATCAGAGGACTTAAAAGTAATATTCCTCTGAAGACTTAACATATTAGTCATTTGCAATTTCACAGGATAAAAATCCCCATCATTTTCTTCTATAGCAGGGAGAAAAATCCTTAAAAGTTCCATCGATACAAGCACAGAGTGATGTTGTTTGTGTTGAAGTAGCAAAAAGAATTTTATATATTGTAAGATTATAACAGTTTGGATTTATTGTTCAGGATTAAATAAACCAACATAATTACAATAATTTTAAAGAAGAGCTCCTAGAGTAGAATTAGGAGACCCACTGACAAATACAAATATATAACAGGTTACAGCTGTGTAAGTTGTTTAAAGAACTAAGTAATAAATAGATATGTGCTTAATTAGAGATATCTAGTATTTTAGATTTGGAAACAAGAGCATGCACTCATCTTTTTTGGCTGAATAAAATAATGCCAAATTATTTTATGGATTTTAGGAGATTCATGATGAATATTTACTCTGGAACTGAATATAGGTCCAGTTATGGCATTGTTTTGATAATACAGTTTTGTTTTAAATGGGAAGACTGATAAAGGGTGGAGGAAAATTATCAAGAACTGTACATGTTAACAAGGGCTGGTTGATGTTTTTTTTTAAAAACTGTACAGTTCAACAGCCTGGAGCAGCTGTGCATCAACTTCACCAATGAGAAACTGCAACAGTTCTTCAACCACCACATGTTCGTGCTGGAGCAGGAGGAGTACAAGAAGGAGGGAATTGAATGGACATTCATTGACTTTGGGATGGACCTGGCTGCCTGCATTGAGCTCATTGAGAAGGTACATTTTTAATTCTTACATTTTCAAGAACCCATTATTTTAAACTTCTCCTGGTAAGTTTCTTGACATCAGTTTAAGTTGTTGAAATATGCCTTGATGTATACTATTGCTAATTATGCATTATAGATATTGCCAAGTTCAGAGAAAATTGTAGAAGTAATTCTCACACATTGGAGGTATATCCACTTGCTTGATTAAAGGACATTATCTTCAAAAACACCGAGTAGCTGCTTAAGTAAAATGAAAATATTTTCTTAAGGTTCTGGAATAAGGACAATGTATTTTTTTTCTGTATGGTTCATAGCAGTGTAAGTACAGGCCAATACAGACAGTGCCTGATCTCTGAGAAAAAGAAACTGAGATTTCTTGTAGGTCTATATAATTTAGGGAATTGATTAAAAGTTCAAAACCAGAAGTACGTACACAATGGACACATTTGTGGAAACTATTTTTAAATACATTCTTTCTTTGTGCGAACTTTAATATGGTTTTTATCACGAAAACCATTCCTGAATCACTGTGCCAAAGTATGAGTCAAGCAGGTGAATCTTTAAAACTCATCTTTTAGGAAGAAATTTTTTTCATGGTAAGAAGAAATTGTTTCTCAGCTTCCTGTCATTTACTACAGTCACTTTGAGACCAAGTCGTAATCATATTATTCTACAGGCATTCTCTCTTGTTTATTGAACTCTCTTCCAGCCCATGGGCATCTTCTCCATCCTGGAAGAGGAGTGCATGTTCCCCAAGGCAACTGACACCTCTTTCAAGAACAAGCTCTATGACCAGCACCTGGGCAAGTCCAGTAACTTCCAAAAGCCCAAACCTGCCAAAGGCAAGGCTGAGGCCCATTTCTCCCTGGTGCATTATGCTGGGACAGTGGACTACAACATCTCTGGGTGGCTGGAGAAGAACAAGGACCCCTTGAACGAAACTGTGATTGGGCTGTACCAGAAATCATCTGTGAAGACCCTGGCCTTACTTTTTGCTTCCTATGGTGGAGCAGAAACAGGTTATTGTTCTAAATTTTATTTTTTAGCATTTGTGATATATAAAGATGCAGCAAAACCAGATTATACTGAAAATTTCCATTTTGTTTGTTTTTTTGGATTTTTTAAGAGGCCAGTGGTGGTGGTGCTAGTGGTGGCAAGAAGGGTGGCAAGAAGAAGGGTTCTTCATTCCAGACCGTCTCAGCTCTTTTCCGGGTAAAGTATGAATTTGGTCTGTAGAATGATATGAACATAGTGTCAAATCTGAGCTAAATACACTACGGTTCTTCTTTTGATATTGGTTGTACGATGAAGAAATAATAAGCATTAACAGCCTTTTTCTAGTAATTTTCTGTTCAAATTTAGAATCTAGTCTTCATTTGACTCCGAATTTTTATTAAGTGTTCACTCACATTCTTTGTGAAAAATATTTTTCAGAATCTGGCATGTAAAATATGTATATTAATCCCGAAAATGCTTGTGGCAAAATATTTATAGAGTATTATTTTACTTCCTCCAAAATAAGGTGAACAATTTTAAACGTTTTCAACTGAGAATACTTTTCAATCAAAAGTATACGGATGGTTTAATTAAATCTAAATTTTGAATTTGAAAGCTTCATTCTCCTGAGGTCCATTATATCAATTCCTTGGTGTCTAGATACAAAATCTGAAGAATTAAATGTCTTTTACTCTAAGCTGCTATATATGATCCCACAGGAGAACCTCAACAAGCTGATGACCAATTTGCGGAGCACTCATCCCCATTTTGTGCGCTGCATCATCCCCAATGAGACTAAAACACCTGGTAAGATGATCAAGTAGGAAAAGAGTTTGCTTTGATAGATCCATTCCCCTCTGCACTGGAATTTGTGCCATCCATTTGTGCTCTGCGTTGCTCAGGTGCCATGGAACATGAACTGGTGCTGCACCAGCTGCGCTGTAACGGCGTGTTGGAAGGGATCAGGATTTGCAGGAAAGGATTCCCCAGCAGAGTCCTCTATGCTGACTTCAAACAGAGGTAAGAGCACTGCAATCCTCAGCATCATTAAAACCGTTGTTGGTCCATTCATAAGTCCTTTTAGGCTGTGTGTTTTCAAAAATAGCTGCATATAGTGGCTACTATGTGTTAGTTGGGAAAAAATAGCCTTATCTTCCTCTTTTCACAGATACAAGGTGCTTAATGCCAGTGCCATCCCAGAGGGACAGTTCATCGATAGCAAGAAGGCTTCTGAGAAGCTCCTTGGCTCAATCGATGTGGACCACACCCAGTACAAATTTGGACACACCAAGGTACAAACCCCCCTTTCTCTCACTCACCCTGTGCCTGTGCTTTGCTCTACCTGACACTGATGTGCTGCAACATTCCCTCTCTAAGGTGTTCTTCAAAGCTGGGCTGCTGGGGCTCCTGGAGGAGATGAGGGATGAGAAACTGGCACAGCTCATCACCCGCACCCAGGCCAGGTGCAGAGGCTTCCTGATGAGAGTGGAGTACCAGAGAATGGTGGAGAGGAGGTACACATTCCTTTTCTTCTTACATTCACTGGGTTTGGGGTAACGTTGACACTTGTCAGACTCAAAATATTCCTTGTACCTTTTAATTATGCGCCAGAGAGTCCATCTTCTGCATCCAGTACAACATTCGCGCATTCATGAATGTCAAGCACTGGCCCTGGATGAAGTTGTTCTTCAAGATCAAGCCCTTGCTGAAGAGCGCAGAGTCTGAGAAGGAGATGGCCAACATGAAGGAGGAGTTTGAGAAAACCAAGGAAGAGCTTGCAAAGTCTGAGGCAAAGCGGAAGGAACTGGAGGAAAAAATGGTGAAACTGGTGCAGGAGAAAAATGATCTGCAGCTCCAAGTGCAGGCAGTGAGTAACATGAGACATGAGTAAATAAGATCTAACTCTTCTTTCCTACTACAGGACTCTCAAATTGCATACTAAGCTTTCTTATAGAATATTTTAATCTGAATGTCATGTAACTAAAGGTAAAATTCAGGCCACATTCTTTCCCCACTCAGTCTCCCTCTTGCAAAGTGGCATGTAACCTAAAGAATGAGTTTTCATTCTTAATATCTACATGTGAATGTGTCTCATGTGAGTTCAGGACACAAAGTCTCATTACAGTCACTGTAGTGTATTTAGTGGAGTAGGGACAGTGATTTAGCCTTAATTCAGTTGTTGAAATGAAGAGCCAAATGTAATTTATCACAGATCTCACCTCGGCTCCTGCACCTAGTGTTCCCAGAAGACAAAGAAGCCCATTACAACTTACACCACATGCACCAGCTCTGTATGTTTATCTGCAATGTCAATTGTCCTCTCAGAACCATAGACAGTATTCTGACAATACCCCTGAGGTGAAGTGTCCATTTTGAGGAAAGATGAATTTTATTTCAGTGTCCACTGGCTGCATTCCCTGCATATAAATCTAATCATGGGAGTTTCCAATATTTCCTCAATGGTGGATTTATTTACATTTCTCAATACTTCCACATAAATCTGCATGTAGTACAATATACTAAACAACCACTTTCTAAAGGACAAAAAGAGAATGAAATCTAAGTGTCCTTATGATATATCCAAAATAAATAAGGTGAAATTCAATGTACCTGCACAGAGCTGCACAGATGACTCAAAAGATCAGACAAAAGTAACAGAAATTAAAAGCTTATTCTAAGGTTATAATTTGTAATGTAATAGCGCAGTAAATATTTTCCCCCAAAAGTAATCCTGAAGATTTAAGAAATGCACATCTGTTCCTTCAGATTAAATAATCTTTCCTGTATTTTCCCATCAGGAAGCAGATGCTTTGGCTGATGCTGAGGAAAGGTGTGATCAGCTCATCAAAACCAAAATCCAGCTGGAAGCCAAAGTCAAGGAGGTGACTGAAAGGGCTGAGGATGAAGAGGAAATTAATGCTGAGCTGACAGCCAAGAAAAGGAAACTGGAGGATGAATGTTCAGAGCTGAAGAAAGATATTGATGATCTTGAGCTAACACTGGCCAAGGTGGAGAAGGAAAAACATGCCACTGAAAACAAGGTATACACACAGGATCACATAAGCTGCCAAGACAGTAAAGAGTCTCAGAGTAAGAGCCTGCTATCAAAAGACACGTTGGCTTTGAAAACTCCTAAGCTGCACTTCTAGTATCTAAGGGATACATGAAACATAGAACCTGTCACAAAACCAGTGAATATGTTTTCTATCAAATTTTGAAACTTACTCATATTTGTAGGTGAAAAACCTCACAGAGGAGATGGCAGCCCTGGACGAGACCATCGCCAAGCTGACAAAAGAGAAGAAAGCCCTCCAAGAGGCCCATCAGCAAACCCTGGATGACCTGCAGGCAGAAGAGGACAAAGTCAATACACTGACCAAAGCCAAGACCAAGCTGGAGCAGCAAGTGGATGATGTAAGCCCACAGACGTAGAGCAGGAACAGGACAGGTATGGAGATAGACCTGGCTGGTGGAGCACTGATGGTCTTGTTCTGTGTAGCTGGAAGGGTCCCTGGAGCAAGAGAAGAAACTGCGCATGGACCTGGAGAGAGCCAAGAGGAAGCTCGAGGGAGACCTGAAGCTGGCCCAGGACAGCATCATGGATTTGGAGAACGATAAGCAGCAGCTGGATGAGAAACTGAAGAAGTAAGTGTGGCTCTGGGGTACCTCAGTGCTGGGCTGGAGCACTTGTCTTCTTTCTTTGAGCTCTGACACAGTTTGCTCTGCCCAAAGGAAAGACTTTGAAATCAGCCAGATCCAGAGCAAAATCGAGGATGAACAAGCCCTGGGCATGCAACTACAGAAGAAGATCAAGGAGCTGCAGGCAAGTCTGTGTACCTTGCCCTCCCTTCCTCAGGCTCAGCTCAGGTAGGGGAAGGTCAGGGGTGTGAAGGGTGCCTCGTGTTCTCCAGGCTCGTATTGAGGAACTGGAGGAGGAAATCGAGGCAGAGCGAACCTCTCGCGCTAAAGCAGAGAAGCATCGGGCTGACCTGTCGAGGGAGCTCGAGGAGATCAGCGAGCGCCTGGAAGAAGCAGGAGGGGCGACGGCAGCTCAGGTGGAGATGAACAAGAAGCGTGAGGCCGAATTCCAGAAGATGCGCCGTGATCTCGAAGAGGCCACGCTGCAGCACGAAGCCACGGCTGCCGCCCTGCGCAAGAAGCACGCGGACAGCACGGCTGAGCTCGGGGAGCAGATCGACAACCTGCAACGTGTGAAGCAGAAGCTGGAGAAGGAGAAGAGTGAGCTCAAGATGGAGATTGATGACTTGGCCAGTAACATGGAGTCTGTCTCCAAAGCCAAGGTACTGAAAAATATACTGAAAACAACCTGAAAATAAACAATGTTGAAATATATCTTTTTCAATGGTGGCCTGGTTGCCACCTAACTCCTTGTCTCTGTGTGGAGCTGTGTTTCTCACCTTCTAACACCAAGGAGCAGCCTAGAGCTTGCAAGTCTGTTCACGTTCGTCTGCTTCGAATCCTGCTGTTCACAATAAGAAGTGTCTAAATACTCATCTCCTTTATTCTCTGTGATCTCCACAGGCAAACCTGGAGAAGATGTGCCGCACATTGGAAGACCAACTGAGTGAGATTAAGACAAAGGAAGAAGAGCATCAGCGAATGATCAATGACCTCAATGCTCAAAGAGCTCGTCTGCAGACAGAGTCAGGTGAGAGATACTCCCCTGTGCTGTGGTGTGACTCCTATAACAGCTTGTTTTGTCCAAAAATGTCAAGGAAAGTGTCTCTTTTATGTGTGCTTTCACAGGTGAATATTCACGCCAGGTGGAGGAGAAAGATGCTCTGATTTCTCAGCTGTCAAGAGGCAAACAGGCTTTCACCCAACAGATTGAGGAACTCAAGAGGCACTTAGAAGAAGAAATCAAGGTAATGCCTGATTTCTTACAGCTGGCCACTGAACACACTTGGAACTTCACACTGCCTACAGGGGACAGGGTCTGTTTTGCACAAGACATACTGGAGGAAGGATTTAATTTCTGCAACCGAGAGTGATTACTGGATTTGTTGTCCAGGCTTCATTGTCCTTCATTGTAAATATCCTTGAGGCAGTCATGTTCAGTGTGAAACTGATTAATCAGAAGAAATTTCCCCAGAATATTACCATTCCTTGACCCAATCTCATTATCTAGGCCAAGAACGCCCTGGCCCACGCCCTGCAGTCCGCTCGCCACGACTGTGACTTGCTCCGGGAACAATATGAGGAGGAGCAGGAAGCCAAGGGGGAGCTGCAGCGCGCCCTGTCCAAGGCCAACAGCGAAGTGGCCCAGTGGAGAACCAAATACGAGACGGACGCGATTCAGCGCACGGAGGAGCTCGAGGAGGCCAAGTACGTGGGGAGACTGGGGAAGGCTGGCAGAGACTAAGGATGGAAATTTGTGGAGACCACTGAGATATTGAAAATCAAAAGCCTAATAGTAGGTTGGGCAGATACATAAAGCAGAAATATCTACTATAAAGGGTGCACTTTTGAAAAACACAATGAAAATAAGTTACTTCACAAAGAATGCAGGAGAAATAACATGTAGGGTGTGTGCAGAGGAAATCTGCATAGAAGCTGTGGCTGCCCAATCTCTGCAAGTATTCTAGGCCAGGTTGGGCTGGGCCTGGAGCAACGTTGTCTATTGGAAGGTGTCCCTGCTTGTGGCATGAAATTAGTTGATTTTTAGCGTGCCTTCCAACCCAGATTATTCTGTGACTCTATGATGGCCCTGGAAAAATGAAATAGGAAAAAAATAACTGTTGGAGATAGACTGTGCAACATGTGTAGTGGGACCAGATCCTGAAAAGTATCTCAGCACTCTGATGAATATGGTAATCAATATTTTCAATTCAAATTAAGATTTGTACTTATCACCTCCCAGGAAGAAGCTGGCACAGCGCCTGCAGGATGCAGAGGAACATGTTGAAGCTGTCAATGCCAAATGTGCCTCCCTGGAAAAGACAAAGCAGAGGCTGCAGAATGAAGTGGAGGACCTGATGATCGACGTGGAGCGATCCAATGCTGCCTGCGCTGCTCTGGACAAGAAGCAGAAGAACTTTGACAAGGTCTTTTGGGCTCCAGCCCTGGCACTCCCAGGCACAGCATCCCCCCCCGGGATGGCCACATCCCTACTCACACCCGCTTTCTCTTCAGATCCTGGCAGAATGGAAGCAGAAGTATGAGGAAACTCAGGCTGAGCTGGAGGCCTCCCAGAAGGAGTCTCGCTCTCTCAGCACAGAGCTGTTTAAGATGAAGAATGCCTACGAGGAGTCCTTGGACCACCTGGAAACGATGAAGCGGGAGAACAAGAACTTGCAGCGTAAGTCCCTGGCCCTCTGCTCCTGGATGGGCTTTCTCAGAGCTGAGCATTCCTCAGGAGACTGTGCCTGCAGGTGTGCAAAGAGGCCTGTCACCCTGGTGGGACAGGGCCCTTCCCGTTCTGCTCTGTGCCTGAGCAAGCCTTTGGTCTTTGTTCCCACAGAGGAGATTTCTGACCTCACGGAGCAGATTGCTGAGGGAGGAAAGGCAATTCATGAGCTGGAGAAAGTGAAGAAGCAAATTGAGCAGGAGAAATCTGAAATCCAGGCTGCTCTGGAGGAAGCTGAGGTACATCATTGGTGTCTGCACTAAAAATAGGAGCAATGAAGAGATAGGTCTAAAAAGGCCTTAGATCCCCTCTGTTCTGGCTGTGGAGTGCAGCCAGCTGAGATTTCCTGGAATATTCTGTAATTTTCTACAAAGCAAGCAGTGTGTTTATCAATGTCATCAATGTGTGTGTCGACTCGTCTAGGCCTCCCTGGAACATGAAGAGGGGAAGATCCTGCGCCTGCAGCTTGAGCTCAACCAGGTGAAGTCTGAGATTGACAGGAAGATAGCAGAGAAAGATGAGGAGATCGACCAGCTGAAGAGAAACCACCTCAGAATTGTGGACTCCATGCAAAGCACTCTGGATGCTGAGATCAGGAGCAGGAATGAAGCCCTGAGGCTGAAGAAGAAGATGGAGGGAGACCTAAATGAAATGGAGATCCAGCTCAGCCATGCCAACCGTGTGGCTGCAGAGGCACAAAAGAATCTGAGAAACACTCAGGCTGTGCTCAAGGTATGTTATGCTAAGGACGTGCACACTGGAGTCTCATTAATCTAATATCATAGAGTCATTGAGTTGTAGAATGGTTTGGGTTGAAAGATATCTGGTGAGTTCATCTAGTCCAGCCCCTTTACCATGGGAAGAATATCTTGTACTAGATCTGATATTCCAAAGTCCCACCCAAGTTGACCTTGAACACTTTTAGGGATAACACAACCACAACATCCAATCACTGGATATCAGGGAGAAGAGATTAGCACCTCTCTCTTCCCTACCCCACCTCAGAAAGCTGTAGAAAGTATTGAGGTCACCTCTCAGCATCCTTGTCTTCAAATCAGCCACTCCTCAGACAACATGCCTTCCAGCTATTTCATCGGTCTAGCTGCCCTCCTGTAGAAGCACTGAAGTCCCATAATATCCTTCCTTAGTTGTAGGGCCCAGAACAATCTACACAAGGCTTCTGACTTCTCCTGTTTGTTAACCATGCTATATATAGAGACACCTCAGTTACCACCTTTTTAGAGGAACAAACCCTAATTCCTCTGGAACATTTCCCTGTTACTTCCTAATGCATCAGCAGGCCCTGACTCTCCTCTCTAACACAAAACTTCATTCTCTTCTCGTGCTAAGTCTAGTTTAAAGCTCTGGCCAGATTTCTGGAGAAGATCCCCTTGCCCTACTCAGTCACTTGAATCCCATCATCTCCCAATAGACAGAGCTTCTCAAAGGTATATCCATGATCATAGAAGCCAAAATCATGAATATGGCACTGGCTAGACAGCCAGGCACACACCAGTCATTCTACTTCTTGAACCCTTTCCTCTGACTGGAAGAAAGTACTCCATCACCTGTATTCCATATCTTTTGCTCTGAGGGCCATATAAACTCTTTTGATGGTTATAAGCTGCCTTATTGCAATATCATTAAAGCCTAGATGGAATAGTTGGATCCTGTCAATTACATAAGTGCTCTTCATTTTTCAACCCTGAAGCACTATATCTGTACTTCAGCACTTCAGAGTAGGAAGGAAGGTTATTTCTTTTGCCACAGGCATGGACAAAGGACCAGTTTCCTTCATCTTGTAAGTTCTGTCAGTCAGTCAGAATTTGAATTCTGTGTTGCCATCCCCTTGCACAGCCTTAAATTCAGGCAGGGCTATCACTCAGCCTGGGACGGGGCACAATACTGTGAATTGATCTTCTGCTCATACTCTTAGATACTGTTCATACAGTGACAATAATTTAGCACATAAATATGTGTCTATAATTACATATATTATACTGCCATAATAATTACTGGACTGGTGGCAATTGCCATTGTGCAACAGCGCTGTGATGCCTTACAATTTCTCTTTCTTCTCTTACAGGACACCCAGATCCATTTG
>VXBA01004048.1:195149-218300 GCA_013399895.1 Serilophus lunatus | reverse complement strand
CAGCCCCGGCTCCAGCCCAGCCCCAGTTTCAGCCTAGCCCATCCCATCCCAGCCGCCGCCCCAGCCCAGCCGCCGCCGCAGCCAGCGCAGCCGGGGATCGCTCCCTTTCTGCCCTTTCCTCAGTGCCATCCCATTTGCGTAAAGGATCGATCTTCCCATCCCCGTCTTGATGTTGTAGGAGGGATGGACGCTTGAAAACACAGGCAGCCGTCTGGCCACCTTAAACACGGCACCAGCCAGCGTGGCTCTGTGCCTCAGCCACCACAGCTCCCCTCCGTTTCACAGCGGCGTGCTGAGAAACGGGAGGAAATTGAGTTAAGCACATATTAGGTTTATATAGTAAGGATTTATAGTTACTATATGGGCTCTCCTTCTTTCCCCCAGAAACAAAAATGAGATTATAAGACTAAGGAAGGAAAAAAGCTGCACAAACTGCTGGAGGAGTGGCACAGTAGCCCTACAGCCTGAGATGCTGAGAAACAAACTCGGATTATCACTCCGGGTTCGGTGGGGATTTGCCACAGACTTCAGCAGGAATACAGCCGGACACCTTAACTCCAGGTTACCAGTCCTTCTCCTCAACACAGAATGTATTATAAGGGTTGGTGATGAAGGTCACCTGGTTGATGTAATAAATCTAGGATTTTCTAAGGTAATAAAATACTAACGACATGCAACATCAGTAAAGAGCAACTTAGTGATTAAAGATGAAAAATAATCCATGGAAGGATTAGTATTAGTCCCAACATTACTCAACACGGTCATCAACTACTTGAAAGTAAATAAGTAATAAAACACCAAAGAGTGAAAGTTTGGCATCCACGGCGAGACAGGATAGTAAATGAGCACAGCCTGTACAGGTTTGCCAAACTGAGTCTATTCAACCAAAGTATGTAAATAAAACCAAATGGAAAGACATATATTTTGCTTAAATATTATTCCATTCACCAGAACCAAAAATGCCTGGCTTTCTACTTATTTTATCTTGCTGTTCATTCAGTTTTTGAAGGAACACTAATGGAGTGCTCACACGTCCTTAGCTCTAACAAAGCACACTTGTCAGGTAAATACATTGTGAATATCTCAGCTTTTGCTGCAATTAGCTGTCTGGACAAACTGTTCTGTTAGGAACAAGGAATGTACATGACATATGTGGCTGAGAAGTTGCTCAATCGTGTCCAGGGAACTCACACTGAACACTCACCCGTGGCAAGCTGCTCATAATGAGTCCTGGATTACATGTGGCTCTTAAAAGTTGAGCTCAAACTGCAATTTTTCCAGCATTGTGGGAATTAATAAAATACCTCTCTTCTAGCTAAACATCTATTTTTCTGCATATGTAGAGATTTCCTATTTGGAGACTTGCCAACAACTTTTGAAGTTAATGTTGTAATGGACAGATACACACATACACACATGGGCAAAACATGATCCCACAGACCTTCTGTCATTAGACTAATAATGAAGGAATGCAGGTACACACAGAATTGTGGGATTACAGACTAGAAAGTTTGCATGCTGTTCCGGTTTTGGCTGGAATAGAGTTAATTTTCTTCTCAGTAGCTGGTACAGTGCTGTGTCTTGGATTTAGGAAGAGAACAATGTTGGTAACACACTGGTGTTTTAGTTGTTGCTGAGCAGTGCAAACCCAAAGGCAAGGACTTTCCAGTTTCCCATGCTCTGCCAGCAAGCCGGTGCACAAGAAGCTGGGAGGGAATACGGCCAGGACAGCTGACCCAAACTGGCCAAAGTGATGCTGCTTACTGTAGAATGTAGTGCCCAGTGTATAAACCAGGGAGAGCTGGCCAAGAGGCACTGATCGCTGCTCAGGGACCGGCTGAGCATTTGCCACTGGGTGCCTCTTGGATTTTATTATTCTCTCTTCCTCTCCTTTTCCTCCTCCTCCTAATAATAAGCATTATTATAGCTTTATTTCAATTATTAAACTGTTTTTAATCTCAACCCACTGCAGGTGTTTGGGCGAGGGGCAAGTGAGTGAGCAGCTATGTGGTACTGACTTGCTGGCTGGGGTTAAACCATGACACAATTTCCTGACCAGCAGATCCAGGAAAACCATGGTGTTTCACCAAAAGATAATCCATGTGCACTGGAAACCCAGCCTTTCATGACTACAGTCACTTTGCTTTTGAAAGTAATTTTTTTTTTTAAATTTAAAATTTTTTAAATTTTTGTTTAAAAGCCTAATATTGGACCCCTCTTCTGCTGATATGTCCAGTCACTGACACCTTGAGCACCATTATGGTCAGTCTGTGACAGCAATAGTTCTTAACATTTGATATTAATATGGAGAATAGTAAGCCATGCACTTGTTTTCCTTATCACAATGATGAAATAAATAATAAAGCTCAGGTGACTTCTTTACTACTTCTGTTTATATTATAAAGACTAATATTTACAGATGAAAAAGAATCCAGTTACCACAAAAATGAAGGTAGGAATTCTGCTACTGTTAACCTGCACTTTCTAAATGTTCTAGTACACATGACACGCTTTCCAGAAAGCCATTAATTTAACTAGTGGCAGAAGTTCTCCATAAAAATGTCTAGTGCTTCATATTAAAACAACTACATGATTCAAGAAATTATATGTTTGTTTTTCCACACGTAAGAATATCTGACTGGAGAATCCTATTAAAATTTCATACTTTTTACAGAGGTAAGTCAGCTTATCTGAGAAGAACAAGTGTAATATATTTAACATATTTATAAGGCATGGTTCCTTATAAAATTAGAATTGTCTTTAAACTCAGTAATATTTCAAAACTAAAATGCATTAAGGTTGCCAGCTAGTAATTTTTATTCTTTTCCATCACTACTCTGTTATTAACAATTATTAGATCACCTACTGTTTGAAAAATTATTATCTTTCAGTAGCAGAAATAAAAATCAGGACAGTATACAAGTTTTTAAAATAACTATAATAAGGAGTAAGTTCTATATTCAATGAAATTGATTTCAGCTGTGCAGTTGCCTCACTTGAGGAGATGCTGTCAGCCTAACCAAGAGCAAAAAGAAAGGAACATGACCCATATTCTACAACATAAATGAATTAAACATGAATACTACAGGGCATAAGTGAAGACAGTCATCAAAGCACAGAGAAAGTATTTCTAAGAGTGAGCAGTATCTTCCATTCTGTTCAGAATCAAAACAAGAAGACAGGCAATATATTAGGCATAAACTAAATTTTCTTCACCAGAAAAAATTTTGAAAAATGTTCAAGTCATAAAACAAATATTAACATATTTTTCAGTTTTACGTAAGTGTAATCTTTTATATAGACAGATCACATCTATGCAGTACCAAAACGAACACGAAACTCCTGGTACTCTGATCTTTTGACAAGATGGTCTAACAAAGCAGCAGAAGAAGCATAAAGTCCTCTTGAACTTGAAATCAAGCATCCTTCTGTTAAAACATACAATAACCATAGTTCTTACTGATCATTTTCTAAGAAGTCCTATCAATCCATGGATGTCAGGTTGACATACTCTATTAAGCAACTCTGCAATAGTCACAACCAGTGACAGACCTCTTTTATTCATCTACAAGACATCTTTTAGCCCAAACTAACAAAATACCATCAGCAGAAATGTGGGTACAGGGAAAAACCAGAGGGTTCAAGGAGGGCCCTGGCCTTTCAACAATCATTGTACATGCTCTAACTTCCAAGTTGAGGGTTGGGACTGTGAAGGCAATTGAAACCTCTAGAGCTGGATAGGGTCCATCTTAAATATTTTAAATATCATATTCAGAAACAAAACCAGACCTGATCATATTTTGAGTGCCTTGCAAGCTCAAGGCCTGCCATTTGTTCTGTTTTGACATCTCATGATATCTCATGGTTGAGATATATAAAGTACACTTTGACAGAAGTTACAGCACAGCAGCAAAGCTTTCTGCTGTTTCAAGCACATGTGACTGGATAAAGAATTATAAATCTAGCCATAACAGCCTAAACAGCCTTTGGCCTAAACAGCCAAAGTAGTACTGAAAATGAACAAGCCCCAAAAGACACTGGCATAAATTTTATTGGGAGACAGAGAAGCTGAATGGCACCTTGAGACTGAAAGTGAGGGGTGGAATTTTTCCAGGTAAGGAACGGCAAGATGCCGTCCTTTGTCAAGGGTAGTTGTTCAGATTAACCAAGACAAGCTGGTGCAAAACCAGCAAACGAGCTACTGGCCTCCATCAAACAGAAATTACAGTTTTTGAATCTTGGAAAGTCACTCCCTTCACAGCAGATAAAGGCTAAGAGAAGCTCAAATGTATTTAATCTAAGCAGAGGCAATTTCAGACTTCTGAATACTGTTCAGCTGATCCAGAAGGAACCTAGCAAAGCTTTTTTTAGATGATGCTTGTGGTGCAAATTATGTAAAAAGTGGGTGAGGAGGAAAAGCTGATCTGCATTTCAACTTAAAAGTACTTGTGCACTCAGAACCTAAGCTGTTCCCAAGCCTATTACAAAAACATATATACACACACACAATGTGCAAAAGACAGTGTATCACTGTAAGTTCTGTTTTGGAAGTACCTACCAAATCAGAGTTACAATCTCCATTTAGAAGAAAAAACAGGGGTAAACAAATAATTTGTTGGAGTTGCCATTATGCAAACGTTTTCTTATTGTGTTTGATAGTGCAGACTATGCTCTCATTTCTTCCTGATACTTGGTTTGTAACGCATTGTGTAATTCCAACAATTTTTCAATTGTGTCTTCTCAAAACACTTCCAATTCCATTTTTCTGGAGAAAAAGCTTAAATTACTAGCCTACATTAATGTTAAAGTATTTTATGTTCTTTCAATAGCTTAAGAATATGCCTAGAAACATGCATTACATATAAAAATATTGAGTTGGCATTTGCATTATAAACCAGAAGTGCATATTTTAGCTATTCTTTTTAAAACCACATTATAATACTCCAGGGAACTCTCATCACTGATATATGTTTTACAACACTGCCTTCTAGAGAGAGAATCTTGCTCCTATTCACTGTAAATCACTAATTCTGTGAGTTCCATTTCCTGAACACACTGCACCTTTCAGCAAAGGCTGGAATGCCAGCCACCAACATGCCTGCCTTCTATTTTAAGTGCAACCTGAGGGCAAGGCTCAAGACCAAATCTGCCAAGAGTCCAAGTTGTCACCCTGAGGAACACATTTAGAGCAATGTTCAGAATAAGCCAACAGCACTTCTGCATGAAAACCACAAACATATTCAAGCTCTGCAGACTACTCATGGCATCTTTCTTTGGCTATACATCACAAGGCACCCCATCCCTTCTTGGCCCAGTGACTTTGCCTTACTGAGAGGGGGTGCATGAAACACACTTCATACTGAATGCCAGTACAAGAATGTGTTCCCTTTGACATATGAGACTTGTAGGTAAGTCCCATGACAACGACAATGTGGAAATCTGAGGCAAGGTAGACCTCACACTTCAGGGTCTGCCCAAGGCTCACCTTCCAAGTCTAAGCCTCCAAGACCTATCAAGCATTCATTTAATTCAATACTCAGCTAATTCCTGCTGTTTCCATGAAAAGGAAAGATTAAGGAATAAATAAAAACATGCACACCAGAAGCTGAAGGATATGTTAGTTATTGTTGGGCAAAAGCCCTTCAAAATCCTGAATCTCTTAATACAATTTATTAAATGATGTATGAAAAAACTGTAATTCATGTCAAGGGAAAATTTTTGGTACTTCTATACGTTTTGTTTCTAAAATGTCAAGGCAAATTGAACAGCTGAGATAATGAGGTTTGAAAAGAGTTATGCTCCTAGTGTGCAATCTCTCAAAGATTCCACCAAGCAGTTATTAGCTAAAGACAGCTAGCATTGTCCAATGATGGTTTACTGAGAATTAACCTGAATGTGAGGACACCAAAAAAGAGTTAGAGAGTATAAAAAAATTTTCCCTACTTTCAAATGATTTACTGTAATAAAATAATGGATTTCTTTCTTATGTGTATAAAGATTAAACAAGACAAATATGTGGCCGTGGCACGGCTTTGATGATTATGTTCTGACATTTAAATTGGTAAACTTTAATTTCCAACAAATTATCACTATGCCCTCTGCCCTCTTTTAAGGAGACTTTCATTTTTTCCAAAATGTTGTTTTGAATATTTTCTTTCCTGATTACATGCACTATTTTTAAATTATCATTCTGAAGAACCAGAAAACCCGGCTGTGAAGAAAACTACCTTTGAGATCTGTTCTTGTGCATACTTCCCTTGTTCTCCATTCAAACATGACAAATTTTTACATTTAAAATAAAAGGCATTTTGAACACAGCACAGTGAGATATTTTTTGCAATGTACATATATTTTTGATCACATTATGTTAAAACTTTCTCTCAGAAACACTGAGTGCTGCGCATAGACTACAAAACCAGTTCTTGCTAAAAAAAACCCAAAATGAGTTTTCCACTAGAAAAAGGAAATTGAATGTATTTTTCTTAAAGGGAAAAAAGAAAAAAAACAATGAATCATCACTACTAATATTCTTTCCCTTCAAAGACTGTCAAGAAAGTCAGTGAAATGCACTGACACTGTGCCACAGTTTTGTGTGTCAGATCTGCTAATGCCACTGACCGCACTCAGTATTTTATTGCTGATGCATTGCTCTTTATTATCATTCTTCACTAAAATTCTTCTCGGGTTGGGAATACTTACATAAAGAGCTCATGGAATGTGCCCAAAATTTAGCTGGCATAAGGTTGCACTGGGAGGTCCTGACTGCAGTCCACTTTCCATTCCTCTTGCAACACTCCTGAGTATTGCAATTTTCCTCGATTTCCTACACTTGGAGCTCCAGAGTCCATATTTGCTAATTTTCTGAGAAATTACAAAGTTCTTGTTCTCTGCTTTGTTAAACCTGCTGGTAAGAATGCTAGTCAAGACAGAGTTGAGATTTAAGGCAGTTTTTTCTGTAGAAGATTTAATTTGTTTTAGGACTACTTGACAGTAAATCAGCAGAAAACTCCTTAAGTATACATTATTATATTTAAAGAAAAATATTGAATAGACAGATGCCCTATGCTCTTTGAAGTTCTGGAAATCAGTAGTAACAGGTTATTTTTTTTCTGATTTTCTAGTGAGAACAAACTCCTTGCATTTTAAGTCATTCTTCAATCTTCTACCGTATCATTCCAATATACCGGTTAAAAATGGGGTCTTTGGTGCTGTACAATTAAATACTTAGCATTAAGGAACAAAAATTAAGGGACCAATGCTGGTTACTGTGCACTATAGCTATGTTTTAAGGTTGTATCAAAGGCTTTTCATGATTCATGGAAGGAGAAGAGGGAAGTAGCATAGGAATCCATGTACAACTTGTATAAACCCTTCCCCCCAATTAATAAGGTTTTGATGTTGTCAGCTAGATTGCTCCACCTTAATATGATTCACTGAAATCTGCTGATTTTGCTTTAGTAAACTGTACAGCTAACCACGCATTAATCATTTTTTTCAGATTATAACGAAAATAAATATTCTGAAAGGATTAACCCTTTCCTTTGAAATCACACATTTCACCTCAAAACCTTCAAGAAAAAAAATAGATTTGAGCATATCTTTAAATACATTCTTTTCTTTCACAATCAACAGCTCTTCAGAAAGATCAGCCACAATGAGAAGAAGGGCTGTGAATGAAGCAGGGAGAAAGTGGGATGCTTTGACCACTGACCAGGTGCAGTCCAGAAAATCCTCAATTTTAAATGCTTGACTGGTGCACACACATGAAATCTGCAGGTAGTCAGACAGATGACTGAGACCAATGCCCAGAGGAATTCTAGTTTCCTCCATGCCAATGAGATGAGAAAGCATCTTAGTCTGCCAAGCAGTTAATTCTCCCCCCATTGCTGGGGCTTTGGCCACTGGCAGCTGACAAAACATTCTTGTCCCATACCTGCACCACACATCTGCCAGACTCCACAGAAACACCATCTTCTCAGCCTACCTAAATCCGTTCAACTCAGCAAAGGGTGAAGTGGGCTAGCAACTCATGCTATAATGGAGACCAGGCTGCACTATGGAACCATCTCTGGCTTTATACTACATGTAGCTTCAATAGCTATTTTTCAGAAACTCAGCAGTCCCCACCTTGAGTTTCAAACAGAAACCAAGTATAGATCCCTCAGGCCACCCTCTTGCTTGATTTGCTTTATCTGATTTCTGTGCAGTACCATGGCTTTCATCTGACACGCACAATGTTATTCGAAGCAGTATGTACGAGGTGAAGCCCAAATCTATGCCAGCTAAAACTGATACGCAGAGAACAATCTTTTCAATTGCAGACAGCAAATGTGCTAAACTGTTAAGCTCTGCTCTGAGTACACCAGTCAAAACAAACTTATTTCAGGAAAATCTTTTCTCTCACTCCTTCCTAAAAAGACAGAAATTGGACAATGGGAAGTATTTCAGTAGCTAGCTCACATATTCTTGAACACTGTAAACATTTAGTCCAGCAATCCTTTACTGACCATCATTTTAAAAAGCTGTTTTTTATTTTTTATTGCTGTTTTAATTTACATTATGAAAAGAAAGGGGAAAAGGGCATGGAATTTGAAATGTTAATCTCACAAATAGACACAAACAAAGCATTAATTATTAATACATCTTTGCAGTAAGTGTAGTGAATAACCCGTACTCATCACTTCCAGGTGACCTATAATATGGCCTACCAACACATCATGAACACACCAATTATACCAATTATTGGTATAATTTTAACTCATAGGCCTTACACTGCCATGGCTGCCTGTGTGTCAATCTACCAGATTCATCACCACAAAGAGAAGTGCCAGATAGTCTCTGCTAAAAGATCGCGACAGGCAGTAACACTGACTCATTTCTTAAGAAACTCTGCGCCAAAATTTTCTTGAGACCAAAGTAGAAAACTCATTCTAAATGGAAAGGAAAGGAGAATTGGGAATGCCAGCCAGCTTTTGCTTTCTCGGATGACTGTGAACTATACTAATTTTGGTTAGTCATACACAGATCCTTGTTATTCCTTTCATACATTTTTCTCAAAAAGTCATGTTTTGCACTAAAGTTAACAGAATGTTTTTCTAGAACCCTGCCATTCTTTTGCTGCAGATCAACAGCCTCCTGATTTTTGGTTTAAACAAATAGTCCTACCAGTTTTTCACTGTCCTCCAATTGCTGATAACGTAAAATATTGGAGCTAATTAAAATAATGTTGACCTAATTATAGTCCTTACCAAGAGACTCAAACATTAGTAGAACCTACTTACAGATTTCAAATTAAAGGATACACATTTTCAAATAAATCAGGAAGGTCCTTTTAAATCACTTAAGACTATTGACAACATTAATCTGAATATTAGGTATACAGGGAAAAAGTAAAAAGCAAAGTAAGAACGAGTGAAGAAAAGAGTGTGCATTATCATTTCTATCCTATCTCTATAAAAAGATGTAGCAGTGATATCTACGTAATATAAAGCCTGCAACACTGAATGAAATGCATAATCTGAAAGTTCTAGAAATCTATGGAGTCAAAGGTGAGCTCATAGCTAGGAGCCATTTACTGGAAGGTTCTCGAAAAAAGCCAGCTAGCGCTTGACCTAGAAGACTTTCTTGTGCCTTCATCTAGAAATATGGTTATTATCTTTAAATCTGAGGATTTTTAAGATTAATAACTATGAGGAAAGTGTGTTCTGGAATTTTAGTTCTATATATGAACCTATTATATATTACCTATTTGTAGAAAAATTATACCATTTTGTGAAAAAATATTTTCATTCTTAAAAAAGAAATTTATGAATTGGGACCTTGACTGAGATGCTTATATGAACCAAGTAAAACGCCAGGAACTGATAGGAATTTCTGCATATTTCTGTACTCCAAGGACACAGTGGTATTTATAAAGGTCACAAAAAAGGGAATGTGATTCTGCATTTGCTGTGTGAAGAAGGAGAGGATATTGTATCTACTAAGTAAAATAAATTCTTTCTCTCTACCTCAGTGTACTGAAAAGTATTTCTTTACAAAATATACTCATAAGTAAACAGGCTTTAGAGAAAGTAAAATGGTTTTTGTTTGCTCTGGGTTCTGCTTATTTCCATAAAATTTTGTGTACAGTAAAAACTACAACTGTGTTTTCCTCTTAGAGAAGGGAAAAAGACATTTGTTTTCATCCTTAGCAATGATAAATATGTTTCAAGAGACGAGAAATCACTGGTAACACCTTCAGTATCTGCTCTGATTTTTAACCTGCAATGTTATACAAATTGATAAAATAGGATTTATCTATGTATTTTAATTGGGATGTTAAACATGAACTTTTTATTTAAGTGATAATGAACCTTTTACATAAGAATGTAAAATACAGCATAGCTTGGAAAATAAGCTAGCATACAAAAGACAACAACATGCAACAGTAAAAACAAAAAGCTCCTTTAAATGGACATTCATGTATGAGATTCTCTGAACAGCTTCCTGAGGAAAGGAACATTTCAATGAATCATGTACTAACAATACATAAGAAAATGAACATCTGTGCTATGTTCAATCCAAAGCCTATCATGAGGAATCTACTGTGCAACTGGTAGGAAGCAGCTCTGATCCATGGTAAGGTACCATACAAGCCCCATAGACAAAGGCTGACAGAACCCACATTTATTCAATGCTTTTCTGGTGTGCTTTTTCTTAACCTCCCCCACGTGAACAACACCCACTGCTGTGGCTGAATTGATTAAAAGGTTTCCAGCGAGAAAAGAGCTGCTTAAAAAGAACATTTTGTATTACATCACAGTAAATATGCACCCATGTGCATGTACGCAAACATGCAAACAGAGACAGAGAGACATACATATGTACATCTGTATGTATGTATGAACCTTTTATATTGATAATTTGTCTCTAATGAATACCAAAAAAAGATAAGTACCAAACATTTAGAACGTTTTGACCCCAGTAATGCATCTGCATCCAAAAACTGAATAAAACCCACATATTCTATTACCATGTAACAGAAACTGGACACTCTCTTTCCTCAATCAGCCACCAGATTAAGACTGCAATGGGCATTTTAACGTTGTGCCTGTGACCTCCGTAAAACCAGACACTCCAGCAAATAATTGCAGGATTAAAAAATCTGACTTGGGGCAGGGTGGGGCTCATTCTTTGGCTCTATGAGATTTGAACTCCCTGCTGCTCTGGCAAAGCTTCTTGAAGAATACAGGTGCATCATTCATGTTCCATGCTAAGCTGCCAGTCATGGCTTTTCCAGCCTTTGGGGGCTTGAATTCCCCCAAGCTGAGGGAAGAAAAAGGCTCTGATGTCCAATTTGAGTCGGAATTGTAAACAACTATGCATGTAATAAGAATTTCCCCTCTAAAATAAAAAAAAAAGTGAAACCTGATCTGAGTATCCATGTATCATGAGCACTGGATATTGGGCTTTGGATCACAGCAGAGTTAAGATGCTTAACCCAAAAATCAAAGAAAGACAGAGAGGTATTGACACAGTTCTTTGCTGTCTTGTTCAATGCAGCATTCAGTTTAGCCTGCACTTTCTTGACTCTGCTGTGATATTGAATTGTGCACACAACAGGAAATGAAGGCACCTTATTCTGGGGCCAAATAACTACAAAATATTTTCATCTAAAACCTTTTCTTTTGATTTGTAAATTTTATTTATACGCGAAGACATATAACAACCCCCTCCTATAACATAAAACAGGAGGTCATACCAACACAATATGTCTATGAAATGCACTTTTCAGCCAGTTAGATAACATCCATTAACACACACAGCATGCATTATATTTCATGGTGCAAGACTGTGGACCACATCTGTTTGCAAAAGAGCCCCTAACAGAGAGTCTGTAGGCTGTAGTTCTGTTGATCTCTTACTATAATCACACTACTAGTACGAAGTTATTAATATATAACTCATTACATACAAATTTGCACAAATGAAACTCCTTATAGATTCTTCCACATTAAACAAACTGATAAAGACAGAAGCATTCAAACAAAAAAAAGTCAGAATGGCTACTGCTACAGAAGACAAACTTATTAGATACATGCAGCTGACTAATTCCATGTGTTTGAGCAGAGCAACTCATCTAGAGTCTAGAGAAGAGGGATGCTAAGCAGAAGCTCCAAAATATTCAAATATTCAAAATATTTTGTACTCGACTATTGCACTCGATTGTATAATTATTACCTTTAAATTTATCCCAGCACAGATCAATATTCTCCCAAAGTAACTTTCTTTTCCTTAGCATCTCATTAGGCAAGCCTCACCACTGAAGCCCTGTACCACTGAAGTACCAAATTGAGAAAGAAGTCAAGAAAAGGACTGAAAGTGATTTGAGAGTTTAAAATTGAAAGCACAGATAATAAATCAGAAAGAACTAGATTTTTAAAACCTCTTAGTCCTTGTTTCTCATAAGCACCTGAATAAATACAGCATCATCCTGAAAATTAAGTATATAAGCAAATGAAAGGCCCCATGATACAGAGCAAAAGTAAAAATACAAATGATTCTTTATAGGCAAATATTTGCAATACTTCTAAAATAACTAAGGCATTAGGATTTACTAATCTGTACTTCCAATTACAGACTTAAGCTTATTCTGAAATGCACAGATTTTTATGCCTGTATAGAAAGTGTTTTACTATAACATTGAAAACTCCATTTGGAGAAACAGTATGCCTTCACGTGTTTTGTGCTCTTAGAAATCAGAAAAGCTATCCTAAAGAATATAAATAACCACTAAGTACGTTCAAAGCAATCCAGGTAATGAATTATGAAGAATGATAAACAAGATATTCTCTATATTTGTGGAAAAAAAATTATGAGAAGCTGACTAGGTAACTGCAAGACAACTGGAAGAAGCAAATGATGTAACAGCTAACCTGGCTTGTGGATGGTATGTTATTTGAGATATTGTATATATCAGGAAAGGAAATTACAATGCATAGAAAGCAGAATTTACCAATAATAAAGACCACAAAGACATCAACGTAATTTTTTAAATGGGTACATCCATAAGCAGGTGTATTTTGCATGTAAAATAATGATTGCTTTGACTTGCTTTCATGTGAAAAGAGTATTTATGATATTAAAGATACACTAACAAGTCTCCTCTTCTGCTGCAGGTGATATAACAACCCAATCATGTGATGCAAATTTTAAACATCCAGTGTGTTTTGTGTTTGCAGTATGTCAGGAATGGGGAAGAAAAACTAGAGAGCTTGCCTGCATTTGAAAGATAAGACAGATTAACACTGCCTGGGAATTTTAAAGTACTGAGAGCCGTTTCTGAATAATTCCATATGTGAACACTCTTATTTTGGAATAAGAGAGTGCTTTGTTCCTGTTCAGCTTGACCCACTTTCCAAAAGCATTTAATTAGGAGCAGTTTTATGTATAAGAAAGGCTTTTGTTTGTTCTCTTGATTAAAGCAATAAAATTCAGTATCAAGGGGGTTTGATTCAAAACACCTTAAACATCAAAAAAAGAAAAATGATCAAGCTATGGAAACAGTGCCTAGATATTAAAATGAAATTGTGGTATTTTCACTGCTTCTCTAAATAAATGATTTAAAAGGTAGAAAGTTTTTTAAGCTGTCTTCAGTCAGCAATTATTTTCTGATGTAATCCATAGGCTGTGGATGGCTACTCAGAATTCTTTAAGAAAAACCTGTTCTTTGCAAAGCAGGAAGTAACAGCAGAAGATTTTAAAAGTATGTGTCAAAAGGTCAACTGTAACGTCTTGGGACTTGAGAAATCGAACTATTTATCTTAAATAAAATCATGCAGTCTACAGAAGACAAGAAGAGCTCACTTCCTGTACTCTAGCTAATCCAAATCCAGGTGAACCGAAATCTGTGATGCCAACCCAAACTGCCAAGCTCAGCCCTATGACCATCACATATGCCCAGATATCTGCTGAGAGTGCAAGCAGTGTGAATCCACTCTATTTCAAAAAATACAGGGTGGACATGTTTAGAAACTTAAAAAATTGGAGGCTTACTTCAGATGTCTGTAAGTATGCCTAGTAAGTATGACTATGAATGTTTTAGTCATGTAAGCCTCTTGAGCTACTGATGCTGGTGCAGAAATTATAACATAACTGAACACTATAGCATCAGCCTACAAGTGGCAGCCAACACTTGAGAAGCAGGAAGAACAGCTGCATTGTCACCTCGACTTGATCCCAAGTGCTCCTCGTCAGGTCCACAGCACAAACAAGTGAGGTACAGCACTAAAGTAGTATCAGATAGTTTATGCCATGGGTGGTTAACACATTTAATCTTGCAATGGAAAAGATGAGGAATTGTCACTAGCATGAAAGGCAGTGTAAAAATCCTGCTATTTCTTATGCTCAGCCATTGATTACTGGCAAGGTTTGGCACTCTTCTGCCTTCAGTGGCTCTATTCTAACCCACATCCTCTGGTAAGTGCTCAAGCTCTCAAGCTGTGGGACAGGGGAATTAAGCACCATGTCGGATTGTCTCCAGCTGAAAGGCTGGCAAATAAGGACCCACATGCAGATTCGGACATACTTCACAAAGAAGAAATGAAAGCAACATATTTATGAATAACATCAACAAGTTTATGAATTGTATGTATCACCCTCCCAGAAAATTCTCTATACTGCAAGAGTGACACCTCTTTTGTAACCAACAGATCTGCCTAATTGTGCTATAAACAGAGATCTTAGAGATTCAGTTCTCTCTCCTGTCATTAAATATTAATCCAGATCTTAAAGGTTCAATCTTAGTTTGAAAAATAGAAGATTGCATACTATGTATTCAGCAGGTACTGTGATGATCCTTTCTGCTGTGTTTAAGAACAGATTCAAACCAAGTAACTTGGCAGGCTACTGTTAAGACAATAATGTCATGGTTTGGCTCGTGGTTGATGTAATCTTGCTCGTATATTCTACCGCTTACCTAAGAAAGATTGTATTGTGGCTTTCTAGGAAACAAGAAATGACACTAAAGCCACATTAGCAATGCATCTTTAAAACATGTCACATTTTATCTTGAAATGATTTCCACTGAAAAAACCCTGCTTTTACAAATACTAGAGGCTTCAAAAATATTTTATGCAGTCTAGAATAAGAAACACGTGTTTCTACCATTGTGGAGTACTGTTATGACAGATGAATAAAAACTGTGGCATTATTCAAAAGAAGCCCTTATCCCCAATGACTACATTTTTATGTCAGTGTTTGCATTATCCTTGAAGTACAAAACTCTACTGATCTGCAACCACATCTTATTTCAGAAGACTTGGCAGGGATTAGGTAGGAAGCCTAGCAAGACTCTGCGTAACCATGCACTGGACAAGCTCTTCAACTCTACACTAACCATCAACAGCTGGAAAATTTTAACATTTGAAGAATGGAAAACTGGATTTCCTCTCACTCCAAATCCTTCAAACTACTAAAAACCACTCCTCACAGAAACAGAGGAAGAGCCTAATTCAATTACAGTAATTCAAACATACCTTCTACTTGATGTTAAGACTACACGACAAATATGTATCAACAAAAATTTTAAGAATAAAAATTAATTATCTTTTACTGATCTATTCAATGAAAGAATGTTACGTATTTAGTTTATTCCTCACCTCCTTACTGTTTTGTTAATATATTGAAACCAATGCTTTACATATTGTCGATGTAATTTTAATATATTAAATTTAGAAATAAATTAGTTGTTTGGACATCAAAGTCTGCTTTTTTATCATAAATACTTAAGACACAAAAAAGCTGCTGGATGTTATTAAATTGTATTTTGTAGCTTACTATGTTATGCCGTGAAAAATCAATTCTGTCTCTTTCATATACTCAAATTAATTTTTGGTCATGAATTACAATCTTACTGATGTCAAACAGGCTTTTGTGTTTTCCTGTTAGATTTACTTCATAAGTTTTATCCCACTGTTTGCACAGATTTTTGGAAGCCATTTTGGAAAATCTTATTTTCACTTATTTTCAACTACTGATAACAGCTCTGGCATGAAAACACATCACTACTTCAAACGCTTTTTTGTTGAAAAACAAACAGAAATTAGTCTTTTGGACAGAATTACATTATGGTATTTTAAGAAGAGAATAGCAGAAATTATACTGCACAATAAAGCACACTTCATAATCAAATACAATAAACAAATACCATAATCACAGAAAGTGATGAAAAGGTTTTTTATTTACTTTCAGTATTAGATGATTGAATTCTAAACATCACACTCCTGTCTTTGAAGCTGCCTGTCACTCTTCTTCTAATGAAGAGTTTGTCACACATCTGCCAACATTAAAGCTCAAACATTAGAATTTGCCTCAGAACAATGAAATATTATTCTGAAATGAAAGTTTTCACTTTCAAACCTTATTGGCTACTTCTCTCTCAATCAGCCTCTTCTCCTTATCCATACACAGCATGAATCAGTTGTAACTGATATTACAAAATTAGTAAGAAATGCTATCTCATTAAGATAAATGCTATACTAACAGTAAATGTTTCAATAGCAGAAAATTACCAAATACAGCAGTAACTGCCCAATGTAGCAATACAAGATGAGATATATTGCTAGAGCCCATCCATCAAGTTTTAATGCAAGAGTAGTGGAAAGGAATCAATAGGGCACCATTCTGTTCTCATTAGGGAATCAAGAACTATCTGATGCCTGTAAGAAACCACGGATCGCTAATTTTTACTCACTGCCCGTAAAGAGCATGGCTTTTAGGCTAACAACTAGAATGCTGAGTTTTTCTCTGCCATGTTTAAAAGAATCATTTTTATAAATCAATATCCTCCCACATTCTGCTGAGAAATAGTGCTTTAGAGAAAGAACTCTCTGATCAGCAAACAGAGCCTGTTGCGTTTTATGAGAGCAAGGCCTTACTAAGCATACTGCATGCACAAAATTGCAGCAGTTCTGGATAAACTCAACATAAACAGTGACTTAACTACTAATTTCAAATATTAAGAAATAGCGAAGCAGTATGGCTACCCTATTAATTAAAATATGGGAGAGGTGCCACAGATACACAATAAACTCAAAACCAGTTACTGACAACCTAATAGGGTGGAGAAAGTAGAAGTTAGGCTACAAATAAGACTATCAAGGAAAGAAAATTATGAAGTGACAGAAACAAACCTAGGGGTATTTTTAAATTACAGAAAAATAGTAAAAAGGGCACTGATAAAATCAAAGAATGATTAGTTATTTTAGAAGAAGTGATTTGCTGTCCTGCAATTAAGAAGGAAGGTAAAAAGAAACCAACACATGATATGTGTAATTTTGCAGGATTCTGGATAATTAAAACAGGATTTGCTTGGTTACCATTGCTGTTTCCAACAGGAAAGAAAATTCAATTGCTGTACAAATAAAATCAATCACATTTAGGTCAAACCATCTGTAGACAGAGAAGCAGGAAAGCATCTAAAGGAGACAAATGACAGTCTTTTTTTCAGTTACCCTAGTGCCACTTTAAAATGATCTCAGATGAATTGGCAGAACTGCATATTGCACACTGTATTTGAATCCTCCTCTTCCTTGATGATGAAGGTGAAACACTACTGTATTTCTTCCTTGACACTGTAACTGCATTTTTATAAAGAGAAAACTGAGAGATGTTGACAATCTATCCAACTACCAATTGGTTTCCAATTCTTTTATTTTCAGTCTTCTATTTTCTTCTCAGTATTATTTGGAGTTCATACAATGATGTTATCATATCTGTTTTCTGGTTTAGGTACAGATGAGTCTTTTCTCCTGTTCTTCTTTCTTCTGTAATTCTTTCTTCCCTGTGGGTATTCCCAAACCTATTGCTGGCACACTTATCTTCAGTTTGGAGAGCTCATATACAATGTACCACCAGAAGCATCTTGTTCTTTCTTTGAGACACGGGTGTTGAGCAGCTGCCTGGCTAACACTGTAAAATGTAATGAGGAAGCATAAACTGCACCACTGAATTCTAATCATGTCTATGAAACTAAAATGTTACTTAAATGGTTCAAATAGGTTAACACCAGTAACTGGCAAGAATTAATTTTTTTTAACATGTTCTGTTCACAATGTTATTGACCTCACTCAGAAACTTAAAGATTGCAAACATAATGCTTCTTTTTGCTATTTAGTTAAAACTTGCATGTTCATATATACATATATATAATTAGCAAGCAAACTAATTAACAAATATTAACAACTGATCAAACAGTGTATCTTAAGGCTCACATCTTGTCTATCATAGACACTTTTTAGACCCTGCCTGTCAGACACATATTTTAGGATGGGAAGAACAACTTTCTGTGTTTCCCAGCTCAGAGAGAATGACCTCGGTGACAAGGTCAGATTAGACACCAAAATTGCACAAAGTTCCACTGAAAAGCAAATCAACCCACTAATGTTCTGCAACTTAAAAAGGCATTTGTTTGAGGTTTTATTTGAGGAGCAAGAAGCATTACCTTTTACTACATCATTATGCTTTTATCCAGATAAAATAAATGTCCGTAGTCTGATATTTCTTTTTCCATATTGCTACTGCTAGATTGGAAGGATAAAGGGTGACTGTGTTAGAATTTTCACCTCCATCTTGGCCCACATTCCAGGTATAAGAATTTTGGCTGTGCAGAAAATAAGAGTAACATGCTTGGTGGATTTTACCAAGGAATAGACTTCTTGAAGTTCTTCTACCTCAGAGATAGTACAGGGGAAATATGATCTATAAACTCCTAACAAACATCACAGAAAACAGTTTGGCATGTGATAACCTTCCTTAATGTGTACATAATCTCATTTTACATCATATTACTATCAATGGATCCTGAAAATATTTACATGAGATACTTAATGCTAAAAGCGTATTTGAAATAAGATCTACATAATGCTCCCTTTGATGGTCAGTGGGTCTATTGAACACCTTTACCATCATATCAAAAACTGACCTTCCACTCAGGTGAAGGAGTATATATTGAGAAGCTCAACTCATTCCACCATGCGCTGGCCTTCTTTGCGATTTCAGATGACATACGACAGCTGCCACGAGGTGAGTGCTTCAAAGAAGGACAATTTGCTGGCTTGCTGTTTTGTTTGCTTTAAACAGTAAACTGAACTCTACTTTGAGGATGAAGCTTGAACGTCATTCTCACTGTCACGTCAAGTTTTAATTCCTGAATACATATCCTGTGGGGCTGGCATACAGATGTGAAGAAAAACTTCTGGCGCATTTGTAGGCTCTGATGAAGACAGTGGATGTTGTTCTGTAACATACTGACAAACCCTGATTACCTGCTGTTTATATTGATGCAGTTCAGCAGGTGTTTTACTTCTGCCTTCTCATATTTTTAAACATATTTTTAAAATGTGCAGCTGATATGTGTTGTGGCACTTATTAGCCATAGCATCACAGAATATACTGAGTTGGAAAAGACACATCAGGATCATCAAGTCCCAACTCCCTGCCCTGCACAGGACACCCCAAGAGTCACACCATGTGCCTGAAAGCACTGTCCAAACACTTCTTGAACTCTCCCAGGTTTGGTGCTGTGACCACTTCTCTGGGGAGCCTGTTCCAGTGCCCAACGACCTTCTAAGTGGAAAACCTTTTCCTGTTATCTAACCTAAACATTCCCCAACTCAGCTTCATGCTGTTTCCTTGGATCCTGTCACTGCTCACCAGAGTGAAGAGATCTGTACCTGGCCCTTTGCTTCCCCTCACAAGGAAGGCTGTAGGCTGCAATGAGGTCTCCCCTCAGTTGCTTCTCCAGGCTGAACAGACCAAGTGACCTCAGCTGCTCCTCCTACGGCTTCCCCTCAAGGCCCTTCATCATCCTCATGGCCCTCCTTTGGATGCTCTTAAATAGTTTAATGTTGTTTGTATATTGTGGTGCCCAAAACTGCCACAATCCTGCAGAGCAGGAAAATCCCCTCCCTTGACCAGATAGTGATGCTTTGCCTGATGCCCCTCAAGACACATCTGGCCCTCCTGGCTGCCAGGCCATGGTAATATACAAGTCTTTGTTGCATATGGATTTCTCACATTAATTCTGACCCCTTATTAGATCTTTCCACCTTATTAGAGGCATGACACTCAAGTTTGACCAAACTCTAGGCAACAAGAAGTAAATTCTGTTTCTTTATTTTCTATGACTTCGAGGAAAGAAGGTAACTGCTTGAGTACATGTACATGTAGAAAGAATTAGACCTAGATACAGTGTTTTGTCTGTATTAAGTAATATTCCAATTTCACTATTTCTGATGTATCAATAGAACTTCATTAACTCCCTCCTGTATTTAATGTCCTAGCTACCTATAGTTACTAAATAATTTGATTCAGATCACATCATAAAACATTTTAAAATTTCCAAAATACATTAAAATACAATTTTTTTCTCTGAAATTAAAAAATACATCATTTAAACTCACTTCCCATATTGCTGTTTTCCTCTGATTTCTTTAAATAAATATACATTAGTATCTACAAAACCAGAAAATTAAATGCTTGTATTTCACCAAGGTGCATCTAAGTCCATACAGAACTGAGAAAAATGGGAATAATAATAGTGGAGTTTCTTAATCTAGTAGCAGTGAAGAACATTCATTCAAATACTATGTCTACAGAAAGCCAGATATAGTGCCCATGAAAAATAATTCAAAGGAGAGTTCTGTTTGGATTGTGAAAATGACACATAATTTCTTCATGTACTGTCACATCAGGATTGAGTCTAAGCCAAACAAGCATCTGATTCTTGCTTTGAATACTAGTTGATTGACTGTTATTATAAACATTTTAATGGGATGTACATTCAAAAGACCACTGAAAGACTGTCTAATTTTAGCATTCTGAGATGCCAGTAACAAGACAAGTTCAAGAAGAGAGATTTAAACAAATGTTTGGGAAAAAACATTGTCAATATCTACCAAATATACTACTAAACAGCTTGTTTTTCTGTAATGAGTTGTTTAACAAATTCCTTAATCAGATATTCCAAAGGTATAATCATGAATAGCGGAGCCTCAATTTCACCCAAATGAAAAACATTAAACCATGTCAAATTATCTTTAATTTCTCTTTCTCTTCAGCATTTGGATGCACATAGATAATATTTAAATGTACAAATATGTACAGAAGACATTATATACACATATATATACAAACATAACTGAGACATGCATAACACAAGGTAATAAATATGATAGATAGATAGATAGACAGACAGACAGATAGATAGATAATGTATAAATATATCTCGATTTTGACTGATGTGGATTTTGCAATTTTTTGTCACATCCTACACTTTTTTTCTTCTATACTTCTTTTGATTTGTTTTGTAAGTCTACCTAATCTAAATAAAGGTGACTCTACGTGCAAACAAAAACATTAACAGCAATTAGCATTTGTGAAGTGCCTGACATGCTAAAATTATTGTGCAAGTATTTAATTACAAGTCTTCAAAACGATCCTCAAGACCAGGAAGCACTTCCACCAGCAATGATGCAGCACAGGGAAAAAATTTACCACAAGGCAGAAACCAAATCATCAACAAAGACCTGCATCTAGTCTTGGAAGCAGCATAAATTTTAACAGTGGCATTTCTGTTCAGATAAAGTAGGAGGACACAACTGTATTTTCTAGCATTGCAATAATCTGGGAAAGTGTCTTTATGGTGTTCTAAAGAGTAATTATCAAATCTGTGGCACCACTGAAATTCTCTCTGTATATGAATATAATCCAAGTAAGGTCACATCTCTGCCAAACTAGAGACATTTCACTTAGCTTTAAGCATCTATAATTACTGTGTCTAATCTAACTTAGTCATGCAACCAGTCTTTAAAGTCAACCGAGAGATGAACAGCTCTGAGGGTGATGCATCTATCTCACTTATCTTAAAAACTCGTTTTAGGATGAGAAATGGAAATGGATTCTGAGGACAGACAACTGAACATACACTTTGGCTGTCAGCACGAACCACTGCTCAGAGTTCCTGCAGAGCCAGGACTAGAGGGATAGCCTTCTGTCAGGCTCCATGATATTACAGGAATCGTGTAACATACATTCCAGAAAAAACAACTTTTCACCCATATAACTCAGACACACAATTTATAAAAAGAAAATGAAGACGTACTTACCAAAAACAATAGAGGACTCACAGTAGTAGTAACCATTTGGTTGCTTTTTTTTCAACATGGAGCAAAGATCAAAGCGGTGCAAGACTTCATCTCCAAAATAACGGCTTTTGAAGTCTTCATAAAGCCTGGAGTCGATTTTTTTCACCTTTAAAAAGCAACATAAAATTCAATCAGGCATTCTACTAGAAGACAATTTTCATATTTGATTCCTTTAGTTTTCATTTAAAACAGAAGAGTAGTTAGGATGGAAAAATACTTCAAGATACAAAAGAAAACAGAAACAATAATGTGCCAAATCTCCTGTTTTAGGCAAGCACTGTCTGCTGCAGAATTTAAACCCCTTCTTCAGTCCTGTAGGAAACAAATAGACATATGCCATGCTACAACTATTTTAACTTCCAAAGGTTTGCAACAGGAACATGCAACTGGAAATTACTCTTCCAGTGCCCTGAAACTTCAGAATCTTTGATGGATGTACTGGCTGCTTCCACCTCCCAGAGACACACACACACGCACGCTCAGAGGACACAGACAAGGCTGGCTACATGGAATGCCACTGCCTTCAACGGTGCCCACCACAAACAGCATTCATATATAGGGCTCACAAGAGACACAGTGCAGGTGGCCCCTGGCAGAGACAAAAGGTCAGCAGTGTAGGTATGCACATGACCTTCTCCATGCTCACAAGCACACGTACATTTGTGCATCTCCGAAGCACCATCGTGGCTCCTCTGTCCACATGGTACCCCTGCCCAGATCCCAGGCCTCTTACTGATCCCACGGGTCCCCCACTTTCTGGCTGGTCCACACACACAGAGTGTAGGGACAACATAGACATTTGCCCTCTGCAGCCAGCAGCTCAGCTTGCCGCACAAGTATACCCACCAGCCTTATTTTAAACAGGACTGTCCCCTTTTACAGCCCATTCTGTCCATTCTTATTTTGTTCCTCCCCTGCACTTCCCATATCCCCCATCTATTTGCACAATCCCACCAACGGGCCCTGC
>VXBA01004048.1:161656-195111 GCA_013399895.1 Serilophus lunatus | reverse complement strand
ACACTCTGGATCATCAGTTTTACACCTCCAACAGCTTTGAAGTCCTGGTTTGCCTGTGATTGCTTGACAGACCCTCAGATACTGTGACTGACGAGATTTGGTTGTTAGTTTTACGTGTTATGTTTGACAGGGTACAGAATTACTGACTTCAGAAGCACTTTGCTTCAGTAAGTACCTGAATATCTGGTTCTCCGAAGTCTAATTTTGAGACTTTTAGTCCCTGTAATTTTACCTTAGCGAAGGTCAGAAATGTCTTTCCATCTTCTTAATATCTTGAAACAATGACACCTAGTGGTGAATGCTTTTCATTTTGGAAACACAATCTCCTTGGAAGACTACATTTATTCCATCCTCACCATCATTATTTAAAATTTTATATTCTATGGCTAGATTAGTCCATATGTACTAAGGCTATTTTGAAATTAAATCATCATTCCTTGCTTTATGGCTGACAGTTCTTTGAAATACAATCAGACATCAATTAGTAATAAAAAAGACTTTTTCAGCCAGGAGAACACTTGTCAAAATGTGAAGCCTTGAGTACTTCTGGAATGAAATGAGGAATAGATAAAAATCACGATTTCACACTACAATTAAAAAAAACCCCATTTACAAGAGATTGGGATGCTGCTTGTCAAAGACAGGTTGGTAAAGTGTGAATCAAATGCTGAATGCTCAGAAATTGAGTTGTGCTTGTGATCACCACTGAAAGGTATTTGGAAAAGCAGCCATGGGAAAACTGTGATATTTTTAGTAACTGGAGCAATTTTTGGAGTGTTGCCTGTGCGATGTGAAAGGATTAAACAATGCAGGTGCATGGGAAGGTCATGGCTCATTTCTTAACTGAAAAGGTCTGGAGAAGTAAAGATGAAAGAGAAAAGTTGTAGCCACATGGGAATAGCATAGAGGTTGATTATAGAAGTAAGTTGTAATGGGGACAGTGAGAAACAAGCAGACTTGAGAAGCCACTTTCAAGCGTTTGGTGCTGGAAGGGGAGGAGGAAGACACCTGCCTCTTGAGGAAGAGCTGTAAGGAATGGCTGATGCCTCTAAAGGGACGTGGTTGTGTAACACGGGGCTGGAGACGTACGGCATGAGGAGCTCTTGCAGGGCTGTCAGGGCACCAGCGACACAGCCTTTGCCACGGCTGGTCCCTCTGCCCGCGCCTCCCCTCTGTGCGGGCAGGGAAGGCGCAGCCCGCCGAGCCCGGCCTGCAGGGAAACCCCGCGCAGTGCCCACAGCTGCTGCCCGCAGGCACCCAGGCAGCGCCTGGACCAGGGGCTGCAAGGTTCAAGCGGTGACAGACCTTAACAGAGACGCAAGCAGCCCGCGGGTTGCAGGCGCCTACCAGAGCCCCAAAGCAACACACCCAACCAGCCCAGCCCAGCCCAACCCAGCCCAGCCCAGCCCAACCCAGCCCAGCCCAGCCCAGCCCAGCCCAGCGGAAGCCGCCCCGCGCCAGGGCGGGCGGGCCAGGGCGGGAAGGCGGAGGCGGGCGAGTCCGGCCTGACAGGGCCCCGGGGCGCGGAGGCCTGAGCGGGGTCAGATGCCCGGAGGGGCAGCGGAGGGGGGTGAGGGGAGCACTTCAGGGCTGCAAGGACACGCAGCAGCCCAGACGTCTGTGGCGATGAGGGTGAGTAGAGGGGGAAGAAGGGAGAGAGAGGGTTGGAGGTGGGGTGGTGACAGGGGGTTGGTATGGCTGATCCCTTATGTTCTTGCATAGGAACTGGTAGCGTGTGATGGTGCTGCAGAAATACCGGGCTGGGACCCTGAAATGACGGCCAGGTTATGGGGCTGCACTGCAGTGAGGAGCTGTGTTGCCGCACACGAGTGCGTCCTCTGAGGGAGGATGATTTTGTACAAGGATATACATGTCCACTTACATTATTATTGTATTTATGGGTAATTGACCATACGTATATACTCTAAAAAAAAAAAAAGATACAAAGAAAAACTGTAAAACTAATCCAACATTGCTCTGTTACATCTTGATTGGAAGCAGATGGCAGCTGTATCTTTTCAGATGCTGGCTGCATCTTTTCACTTGAACATGGATTGTTAATTCCTGGTAGCATTTTAGTTTCTCCAGGGTTGGAAGAGTGAGCGATAACCTGCTATTATCAATTACAGTTACTTCTCAGGACAATTTGGATGAGTTGTGAATAAAAACATCTCTGACCAGCAGAATGAGTGCCACATCAGCCACGAGTTGTGCCTTGCTGCCACCACTTGGGCCCGAACAAGAGGACCAAGAGAGCTCTGAAACACATATGTCTGTTTTGTGGTATGCAGGGCAGCTGGCAATTACTTATTATGACACAGAAGATTGTTCAGTCTACTTCATGCCTGAGATACCTGACGATGAAGACCTCAAGCTACTGCAAAAGGTGATTGGGGAACTTAATCCTCAATGCATAGTGACCAGTGCAAAACAGGACCAGAATATTGCCAGATTCCTGACCAACCTAACAACTACTGCTGGTGATAAAGACATTGGAAAACCAGAAATTGTCCTGTTTCCTAACGTAGACTTTGGACTAGAAGTCAGCAAGCAACGGATTCTATCTAGGCAATTTCCATTTATCCCATCTCATATGACTGCAACAGAGAAAGTTCTCTACTTGTCCTCAATCATCCCTTTTGAGAGTCCACTCATGATACGAGCCTTAGGGGGTCTCCTCAAGTTTCTAGACAGGAGAAGGGTTGGAGTTGAGCTTGAAGACAGCAGTATAGCAGTTCCTATTTTGGCCTTTAAAAAATTTGTGCTGTCCAATAGTGTGAATATGGACCAAGACACTTACTGTGTCCTGCAGATATTTAAAAGCGATATCCATCCTTCTGTGTACAAGCTGTCCAGTGGACTAAAAGAAGGATTCAGCTTATATGGTATTTTAAACCGTTGCAGATGCAAATGGGGAGAAAAACTGCTAAGGCTGTGGCTCACACGACCTACCTGCAACTTGACAGAGCTGAACAAAAGGCTAGATGTTATCAACTTCTTCATGTTGGCTCAGAACCATGAAACAGTCCTCACTCTTCAAAATTGCCTCAAGAATATTAAAAATGTGCCTCTTATTCTAAGAAGAATGACTCTTTCCAACACTAAAGTCAGTGACTGGCAAGCACTCTATAAGACAGCATACAATGCAGTGTGCCTTAGAGACACGTGTCGTTCTCTGCCCAACACTATTGAACTTTTTCAGACTATTTCACATGTCTTCACTGATGATCTGCACTACATTGCTAATCTAATCAGTAAAGTGGTAGACTTTGAAGGCAGCATCTCAGAGAACCACTTCACTGTTAGACCCAACGTGGACGCCAGCATTGATGAGAAGAAACGAAAACTGATGGGACTGTCAGACTTCCTTACAGAAGTGGCACAAAAAGAACTGGAGACTTTGGACAATCATATTCCCTCCTGCTGTGTGATCTACATTCCTTTGATTGGGTTCCTTCTCTCCATTCCACGGCTACCAAATATGGTGGATAAGAGTGACTTTGAAATCGAAGGCTTGGACTTCATGTTCTTGTCAGAGGACAAACTGCACTACAGAAGTGCTCGGACTAAGGAGCTAGACAGCCTGCTGGGTGACTTGCACTATGAGATCAGAGACCGGGAAACACTTATCATGCACCAAATGCAGACAAAGATCTTGGAGAAGTCTGAAGTGCTTAACAATGTGATTGAGTACAGTGCACACCTAGATGTGCTACTAGCTTTGGCAGCAACGGCCCAGGAGAACGCCTACTGCCGACCTCGCTTTACTCACCGCCACGGCTTCCACATCAAGGATGGAAGACATCCACTCATGGAACTATGTGCAAAGACTTTCGTGGCCAATCCTGTGAACAGTGGTGAGGCTACCAGACGAATAAAGATCATCACAGGTCCAAACTCATCTGGAAAGAGCGTTTACTTAAAGCAAGTAGGTCTTATAGTATTCATGGCTCTAATCGGCAGTTATGTCCCTGCAGCAGAGGCAGAGATTGGAGTAATTGATGGGATTTACACAAGAATTCACAGTAGGGAATCAGTTTCTGTAGGGCTCTCCACTTTCATGATTGATCTTAACCAGGTTGCCAAAGCCATAAATAATGCCACAGAGAGGTCCCTGGTACTTATTGATGAGTTTGGTAAAGGGACGAACACACTGGATGGCCTGTCCCTTCTGGCTGCTGTCCTGAGATACTGGATCAGACAAGGAACACAGTGTCCACAAGTCTTTGTCTCCACTAATTTTCACAGTTTAATGCAGCTAGAACTCCTTCCTGACACACCTCTTCTGGAGTACCTGACCATGGAGACCCAGCAGGATGGAGATGAGTTGGTATTTTTCTATCAGATCAAACAGGGCATGTCCACTGTTAGTCATGCTGCCAATATTGCTGCATTAGCGGGAATGCCAACCAAAATTATTGAGAGAGGAGTGGAAGTATCAGAACTGATTCGCAATGGAAAACCCATCAAATGTCTTGATCATCCTGCAAAAGGAGATCGGATGGAAAAATGCAAGTCTATTGTAGACAAGTTTCTTTGCCTAGACCTTGACGACCCCAACGTGGACTTGGAAGAGTTCATGTGTAAAGAGGTGCTGCCTTCTGCAGCCTCAGTCCTGTAACAGCCTCAGTCATCTTCTACTTTTGCAGTTCTGGCAGCACTAGGTATCAAAGGACCTCCAAACATCATACAGCATTTATAAAACACACTTCACAACACACCCAAACCCAACACATAAACAGGAATCTGGACAAGTGAAAAACAGAAGGGTTGAGACTGACCAGCAGCTACCTACAAGTGCAGTGTTACCTACAAGTGCAAAACTCCAGTTGCTTCTTCCACTGTGTTTCATTAGAGGTTCTTTGTATGGAAGATAATGTGCAATTAAATGATAACCCTTTATTTCCTTCTATAAGGACATCTAGAAAGACACTATACCTCCTGATTCTGAGAATTTTTCAGTGGCCCATCTGATCTTAGAAATGTCCAGCTAAGCATGAAGAATGTGTTGCTCCCACTTCCGAGTAGGTAAATAAGTCCTTTAATCTAAAAAGCTGAGGGGGGTACAGTAAACAAATTAGCTCTTTTCTATCCACTTTATTTCACACTCTTATCCTCTATTAATATTGCTTAAAATAAGGAAACTTACCTTTAAAAATTAATAGTTATAAAGCTGTATCTGAGAACTGTACTCAACCACTTTAGTACTATTTTCTCTTTTATATGCTATCTCATGTAATTTTCATCCATTCCCCCTTTCTTGCTTTTCATATTCTTGTATGATCAGAAAATGGAATTAGGCGCTGTACTACAGTGTACTAAGAAATAATTATTCCTTTTATGTTTCATATTATTCTTTACTATTTTCAGTAAAGGCATGAAACTATCTCACCAAATGCACGCGCACAACGAAGCAAAAAATTATAGTAAAGACTGGTGTTTACACCTGATACTGAACTGACAATGAAAAATTACTGATTTTTAATAATAGTATCTTTCTATAGAGTGTATCTTTAGAATACATATGCATTATCCAGCATTTTGGAGGCCTAAGGAAGATGATTTGGAATGACATTGACCTGGTTCTGTCAGCAGCAGTAAATATCATAATCATTCATGGAAGGTAGATAAATATAAATGAAACAACCAGCCAAAAAAACAACCAAAAAACCAGAATGGCAAAAAAACCACCCTTGTTGTCACAGATGTTTTAACCAAACAGTTAAATTACTGAACAGCTGATACTCTGTAAGAGCTGTGGATTTTTAAAATGAGTGTTTTAAAAAAGCAACTGTTAATACAGGCAAAAGCTTATGGGAGCTTACAAATTTAATATCTATAATATACAACCTGCATTCTGTGGTTAATTCTTTATTTCCATTCTAGAGCAAGTATGGGTGCCCCTGAAGTTTCTTGATGTATCTCAAATCTCAGTGCCCTCTTCCTACTGATTTCAGAGTACTACTTAATTAAAATGTGCACCTTCAACATTTTCAGAGATATTTCTAATTAAATTTTAAAGTATTTAATGACCACTATTAAGTAAAAAGTCAAATTATTAACATGTACTTTAATTCTTATTTACAATATCTTTAAATTGTTTTCCTAGACAATGTTAAAGGATCACGTCAAACATTTTATACACTGCCCACAAAACAACTCATGGAGCTATATACCTTATGTTAAATAATACGTCACAGTATTACAGTTAAATATTATGATATTCCCCAAAGCATATTCACTACTGGGAACTGACAGTCTGCCTATTATGCATAATCCAAATAGAAATTCCACTGTTCACTTGCTTGTTTTCTCCTATACAGTAACAAAGCTTTGTAAACAAATGGCATGCATACAGTCTACACCCTGATGAGAGTTCTGTTATTCAGAACAAGTACTTTCAACCTTTGGTCTTGCCTAATTTCACAACAGCAAACAGACCCTGATATTACTGTACTGAGAATATCAAGAGTGGTCACTTACAGTACAGGACTAACGTTTATGTAGCAGATGCACTGACTATTTTTTCTAAGTAAGTATTTTAAATTAAGTCTTACCTCTTGAGCTGGTTACAAAGTAGAAAGTATGACGCTATATAGCATGAGCAACACCTTTGTGCACTCCAAATTAAACCTTCTAGATTGCTGCTAATCTGTGTGAAACGTTAGCTCACCTGCTTACGTAGCTCTGTTGATTTTGACAACTTCATGAAGGTCAGATGTGGTTTAAAATCTCTTTCTTCTCCTGTGAAGATCCCCTTTTCTTGAAATATCTTCTTCATAGTCTCTGAGAGGGGTAGAAGAGTTGTAGAGGTACACAGATATTACCTAATAGAATGCTTAAAAATGTGCTTTCAATTGTAATTTGAGTCACAGCTGCTTCACATGGAAGAAACTAAAGTATGATGAGTACTAAAAGGCAGGGAGATTTCTATTTAACTTCAAATGTACACATTTCTTTCAAAGGTACATATTATTTCATGTGAAAATGATCTTAAATTTGCAGTTAATACAGGTCACACATTTATCTTTAGTACAATAAAAGCAATGTCCATGCTGTCTGGTTTTGCTATAAGAATAGAAATTCAACATTTGCATTGTTCAGGAGTCTTTTGCTGGAAGTTTTGGAAATTTTAGAACTCCAAGGATGTAACAGAATTGTCTCTCTTCAAAAACACTATTCTGTAGTGTGTTCTATTATCTGTATTTGGGTAATCTCCCACTCAGACCAAAGGAAATTCATAAGTGAAAGCTCCAAGTGTGGCACTGGATTTACATGCCGGAATTATAAAACATATCAGGTATGCTGATGATGTTTATTTGGGTTTTGAAGCTTCATTGTTGCCTTCTACACTACTTTCCTATTTTTAATGTACACTTTGATCTCTCTATAGCCCAAACCAAAGCAGCTCTACAACACTGACCTAGTTTACTATTTGCCAACTTATTTGTCCAATATAACATTTAATTTCTTGGAAATAAATTTCAGTATAATTTTGAATTATGTTCCATGTTTCTTTTAGCTAAAATACCACATCTGAGAAATTTCTCTTACAATTTTGAAAACAGGTTTAGATAAAATTTATAAAACCTGTGGCAAAAATAATAGCAGTAAGTAGAATATTTCTATTATTGAAAGCAGAAAAACTGCAAAACCTCTTTTTTCCTTTGCAAATACAACTTCTAGCTATAGGTCTAGCTGACTCATACTATTAAACTAAAATCAAAATGAGAAAAAATAATCCTATCACATAAATTTAATCAACCCTTACCGTAATTACTTTAAATGTATTATTTTTTGGCTTGATAGTTCAACACTGCTTTATACTCCCACCTGAAAGAAAGAGCATTACACTGGGAAGTGAACAGCACAGCTGGCTTAAAAAACAATAGGGAAGGCCCAAGGAAGAGGAATAAAGGCATATAACTGGCTAGCACGAAGTCTGTCAGTTCACGCTCCTGTAACATGTTCATTCCAGAGTCCTCATTCTTACGGTTTTTTGTTTATTTAAGTGAGCTGCTTTGAAATCACACTTAAGAGGAGATTTTACAAGTTTATGCATTACTTTGCAACAGAAAAGTTCTGGAAGAAGCTCAGAGTATTCACTTGCAACCTGGAGATCCAAATTCACTTCTCTTTCTCTGCTGCCTATGATTCATAACCTCAGGCTCCACAGTCCATGCAAAATTTGGCATTTTTAAAGAAGCCAAGGAAATCAATGACCCAAATGCCATCACTTAAACAGGCCAACTTGAAAACTCTTTCAGCTTTCACTTCCCACTTATAAGATGCTGATGCATTTTACAAAAAAGAATTAGTCCAAATTTTATTCTAACTCACAGGATGCTGAAAGAACCACCAGTTTAAAACTTGTGAAACTTTTATGCAGCTTCAATTGAGATCCTATTACTATAGTGGATGCTGAAAATAACCTGCCACAATGGCTGAGGTAGGAAGAGAGCTCCAAAGGTCATCTGGACCAACCTCCCAGCTCAAGCAGGGCCACCTAGAACAGGCTGCCCAGGACTGCATCTGGATGGGTTTTGCATATCTCCGAGGATGGAGACTCCATACCTCAGTGGGCAACCTGTGCCAAAGCCTGGTCCCTCTCACAGTGAAAAAATGTTTCGTGATGGTCAGAGGGACCCTCCTGTGTGCTGCTTTGTGCCCACACTCTCTCTTTTTCTCCACCTCATCCTATGTATGTATTTACAAACATAACTGCTACATAGATAAATAGATCAGTGTATCTGAATCTATACAGCTACATATCAATAGCTAGAGATGAACTATACACCTACAGTTATGTTCCTGTATACAAGTACAGCTTTCCTACTTGTATTATTTTAAATTTTGTCTTTGGGAAACATTTCTGAATTTATACAGAATCCTCACTAAGCTACTGTGCAGCTGTGCACAAAAATGATGGTGAATAATGGATTAACATATCAAAGCAGAAGAATACAAAGACATGGCTGCTGCTTTTTCAAAACGAGATATGGAAGTTCAAATAAGTTGATTTAGTTATGGTTTGCATGTATTTCCAGGCATCCAACAGCCTGCTTATTTTTCTGATGTTAGTAAGTTAATAAAATGTTACAGTTATTTAAAACTGAAATTATCTGTAACAAATCCATTTTCTTGTTCTTGTGTTTGCTTCTCTGAACTGCATCATTTGGGGACCTATTGACTTTGATGTTCCACCAAAGGGTAAGTCTTATCAAAGCCAGGTTTACGCTGCCTTGTGATGTTCTGACTCAGTCTTGTGGATAGTCATTTTTTTTCCTCTAAAAGCTCCATTTTTTTCTGCCATCACATCTTATACCATGCAGTCTTATCTTCCACTCTGCAATCAGGGTAAGATTTGCACCTCTCTGGGTGTCCTCTCCTAACTCCAGCAAGAGCTTAGTATCAGGCCAGAGGTTTGCCAATGTGCATGTGATCACAGGACTACAAGCCTAGGGTTCCTGACAGGGCAGACTGACCATTTGCTGCTACACTTTACACTGCTGAACAGCAACTATGTGACCTGTGTGTCTTCCTTTTGTACTAAACAGCTTTGTTCCATATCTGTTCTATTTATCTTTCCAAATTCCTCTTTCTTCCGTATCTGACAATTCTAATCAAGAAAAAAACCATCATGAAAAGCTCGGCCAGAGGAAAGACTGCAGTTTTAAATTTAACAGATTGACATGTGGGCATGTGTGTGTCCACACACATTCTCATGGTCATCAGACTTCTCACACAGCTTTGCCATGGCACAGACTTACTAAACAGCACAGGCTCAAGAAATTGGGCATGCTTGCTGGTACTGGAGATAGCCTCAGCTTTTCAGAACTTGACATGTACGGAAAGTATGACATACTACTGGTTAAGGTGACTTAGGAACATAATTAGCACAATATTTCCTTCTTCAAAGATAATATAAAGAAATATTAGTAGATGGAGGGGAAGAAAGAAACAAAGAGAATTTTTTTCCTTAGAGCACAGGTTAAAAGATAATGTAATATCATTAATATCCACACAGCTCTTTGAAGAAGCTGGATCTAAAAGAAACTGGGAAGGACACAAGGATGCTGTGGACAAGAGAAAGTTACAGGCTTGTGGGACAGCATAAAAGTGGGTTTGTAGACCAGTAAATACACAAAAGTTGAAGTTTATGATGGGGATTGCCTGAACTGAAATAAATTAGAGGCCATTGACAAGAAACAGAGAGATAATGCCCATGAGTCTTAATGAATAAGAATTTCCCATCTTTCTTTCAGACATTATCAGTACTACCTCGAATGAAAAATCAAACAAGATCTGTGTTTTCCTTTATCATCCTTAGGCTGACTGATGTTTGCAGCTTCAAAGTATAGCCTAGAAATGTTAAAGCTATTTTTACAAGCTCAGTGACTTCCTGGAACAAATTTTTGGACAGCTTTCAGGCTGTGTCTTTCATGCAGTTTGAAGCACTCTACAATACCATTCTGTACCTTATTTTTATAATGCCAAAATTACTGAATGTAATCTGCCTCTCTTATACTGGATGCAGCTGAATCCATTAGACAATCTTTCTCCATAATTACAATGGAAATGTGATACATGAAGCTTACTCAGAACCACTATTTACTGGAAAAGCTCAAAAATTCAACAGCTAGATGAATACAGAATGACTCATAGAAAAACTGCATGTTCAGCCATATTCTGTAATAGAAATGCCCATCTTATTTTCCAAGGTTTCATTAGATATGGTAAACTGCTACATATGTCTATTTTCTTCCAGACTACTAATTTCTGCTTTCTAAACCATGTTCCTTCAATTAAATGGTTTAAAATTTAGAAGCAGTATTCTGTCTCTTCATTGAAAATTTTTTTGACTTCACACTTGGAACTTAAGAAAAGCTGAGCACACATAACCTACAGTTATAAATACTGCGTCAAACCACATTAAAATGTTTGAGTTCTTAGTTTTTTTAAAGAGATGTGCCAAAACCAGATTCAAACCAATTTCCCAATAGTTCTGACACTACTACATGGTTATATATTAATTAGGCTTTTCTACAGTGAGTTGTCACTGTACCATACCACTACCGTTCATCAGCGAGCTATGCTGTTATTTCAGCAACATCAGGAGTAGGCTGTCCTGTTTCTCTCCATCACCACACACATGTATATATGGAAGAAGGGAAGTGCTCAATCACTGGATCAGCAGGATCCAAGGAGCAGCCGGACCAAGTGTTCCTCACTTTGCGCACAGACGCTGTTATGTCAGGAAAGCCTCACAAGACAGCGATTGTGTGAAGGCTCAAAGATCTCAACTAAAAGAGAAACTTGAATAGGATTTCTTGGTAACATTTGTTTCTTGTACTGGCTTCAATCCATTCTAATACTTCCTATAAGTTTGTCATGATCACAAAAATGAGTGGGTGAGAAAACCTTCTTTAAACCACAATAAACATATCTTACAGCTTCATTTTAATGAAGTATTTATCAAAGCTATTATTATTCAGTATTTAGCAGCACAATATGAGGAAGAACGTAAAATAAAATCTGAAAGCATTTGCTGTCCTTGTTCTCAGAGAACCATACTTTCAGTCCCACATGATTAAACAACAGCAAATTAGAGATTAAGTGGTGTGTTAATGCAAAAATCCTCCCCCAGGATTTACTTTCTCCTTGCTTTACAAAGAGATTCTCTACTTATTCCTGCTACCCTGACTTCCCTTATATTAAATCCTTATTCTTGTATCTGCCCTCTCAGTATCTTGCTGAAAATACCAATATACAGTCAAATTACACTTAGCAAACTGAAAAAATTCTGACTCCTTCCACACTCAATCAAAACTTCAAGACTATGGGAGAAGAGCATTAGAGTCAAAGGGTAGGAAAGGACTACATTCCAGTGTGCCAAAGCCAGGCTCCTGTTCCAGCTTACTGCTCTTGCATATCTACCTTCTTTTACTTTTCTACTCTACATGACATACTAAAAAGGTGAGCCAAGAGATTTGGCAAGAGCACAGCACTTAATATTCTCATTCAACTATCAAATATCAAGCTCCAGAGCAAATTGTATTTAATAAGTATCACCTGCTGGAAGTACAAACTCAAAACTAATTGGTGTTACACTAAGCCAGAATAGTGACTGTTCATTTTCACTAAAACATTTGCTCCTGTTGTCAGCATTCGTCCAGTCATGGGGCCTAAACCGAAAAAACTGTCATGTAGCAAAAAGCTGAATTAGAAAAGGCTGCATGCAGAAAACAAAAGGCATGAACGATGAGTAGGTCTTTTGGAACCAGTCCTTCATGTAAGTAAGTACTACCAGCAAGGAGATGTCTCGGTTCTTGTAATGAGATCAACAAAAAAATCTTTAGGATGATTTTCTGCTGGTTATATTAAACACAGAATAGAGCACATACATATTTAATGACAAAATTACATTCTTTAGACTGCAGAACATTGCCACTTCCAACTTTGGAGCATGATTCTATTCTTGGTGTGGATGAATCAAATTTCCACGCAACCCACTGAAGTTCTGCTACACACATTAGTAGGAACTATAACTAATGGCACATGGACAAGAAAACCTTTCACAGCAGTAATGTTAGCAATTTGTACTAGCAGCTTTTTTTTTTTTCACTTTGTACAAATCAATTGTTTTAAAGAAAAATTACAATAGCTTTGAGTTCCCAATTTTTTCATCAGGTGAAATGACTTAAGAATAACTGACAAGAGGCAAAATTCACTTGTCTTAGCTTCAGCCATCCATAACTAAAGTGAACTAAATTAACTGAATTAAACTATTTCCCTAGGCTATCTGAAGTCAAGGCAATGTAATTCACTTTAAAATAGATGCTAAACGTGTGGTTTCATAATCTTTAAAGAAGCTCATGAAGTATCATCCCTGTCAAAATAGACTGGTCCTCTCCAGCCCCATGCCTGCCACTGCTCCTGCCTTTCATTATGACAGTCGTGTAGCTACACTGTAAACTGCACTGGCAAACTGAATAGGCTAAAAATTAGCTGGCAAAGGTAAAAATGTTAATTTAACCACAGCTGAATTCACCATGTGGCTGCACAGTTCCTCAGCACAACCAAAGGGGTCCGATTGCTTTGGTGGCAGCCTAAGCTTAGGCTTGAGTAAAGCTGTAATGTACCTACAGAAGAAGACAGGCAGTATGACTTGTTTTCCATCTCTCTCTCTCTATTGTGGACTGTTAGGAAATCAATTTAGTGTGATTAGACTAAATGTCCTATGTATCAAACTAAAGTGAATGACTTAAGTCATGTGTACTGCACGTCAGTTTAGTGCAGTCCCATCTGTATTAAAACATTTAAGCCAACAAATCAACATTTCATAAAAACAGAGGACCAAAAGCAAATGAAATATTTACATGTATAAACAGAAGAGTAACTTTTCTGCTCATAAAATACAAGCTCCCTCTCATGGTCAGACCATAACATGCATCATTAATCCATAAAATCAAACTCTGCAAATCCTGCAGGTAAAAAAGAGGATTCACTTATTCACTCCATCAGCTTCAAATAGCATTTACAATATAATTATCAAAATGAATATTGAAGCCAAATGATTCACTACGTTTTCACCAAGTACTTGGGCTGGTTTTGGCTGGGGTAAAGTTCAGTTTCTGCACAATAGCTAATATGGGGCTGTGTTTGGGGTTTGTGCTGGAAACAGTGTTGATAACACAGGGATGTTTTAGTTTTGGATGAGCAGTGCTTGCACAGAGCTAAGGCCTTTTCTGCTTCTCACCTCACCCGTCCAACAAGGGGGCTGGGGGTGCACAGGGAGCTGGGAGGGACACAGCCAGGACAGCTGACTCCAGCTGAACAAAGGGATATTTCATAGCACCTGATGTCATACTCAGCATATATAGAGCTAGGGGAAAGAAGAAGGAAGGGAAGCACGTTCAGAGTGATGGTGTTTGTCTTCCCAAGTCACTGTAACGCGTGAAGGAGCCCTGCTGTCCTGGGGATAGCTGAACACTTGCCTGCCCATGCAAAGTAGTGAATGAATTCCTTTTTTTGATGCTTGAGTGTGTGTCTTTTGCTTTACCTATTAAACCGTCTTTATCTCAACTCACGAGTTTTCTTACTTTTTCTCTTCCAATTCTCTTTCCCATCCCATTAGAGGAAGCTGAGTAAGTGGCTGTATGGGGTTTAGCTGCCAGATGGGATTAAACCACAACAGTCCTTCGAATATTCCGGAGTGTAGCAAAGCACAAGAAATTAAGAGGTTTTTTAAAAAGCCCTCTAAGTGTATATATCACTGTTAGCACAGGATTTATAAAAAGACTTGGTCAAAGAGTGATTCTAACTTCTGTCAGAATAGTTTAGCACTACTCCTGGTAGATAATTAAATGATACTAATGTCTTTTAAGTCATACTAGCTCTCCTTTTCCTGGACTTTTGTCTCTGGCAAACTTAGGTTTACACTGGTATTAGCCCACATGCACTTACCACATTCCGATGTTATTACTATCAACCAATCTCCCATATAATTCATGGAACTAAATGGGCTCCTACAAGAAGCTAATTTAATTTAACATATTTTCTACTGCCTGTGTTATCAGTATTTCTCCTTCAACATTCATGTACAACACAAATTAACATATGAAGTCAAAATTCACCTTAGAGGCTAGCAAGAACCATACATAATCTTTAAGTGGCAAACCAGTAATTCTTTAATAAACTAAATTGAGATCTTGTAAAAAATCAAACCAGCTCTGCATAAGTAATCTCTTTTTACTGTTCCAAGGACAACAACAGAATGATTAGCATCCTGCAGGCAATACTGGGGATTGTTTTTCTTTCCTTCTGCCAGTATCAGCTTTACAACAGCAGTTTTCAAGGGACACAAGTTATAACACAGACAAGCTGTACTAAGAACCAGAATAAACTTGTGACAGGCAATTTCTGTCACACACATACAGCCTCACTGCAGTACATGTGAAGAGCTGATAGCAGTCTTCACACAGGTCCTGACAATCGCAGCCCAGCAAAAGAGTTTTCAATATCCAGACGATATGCAGCCGTCTCTCTGAAACTCTGTATTCAGGTTACTGCCCACAGAGCAGGAATACTTCGACTTACAGTATGTTTGGTCAGAATTCAACATCTTCAGTAGGTTTGGCCCTTAGAGAATTGTCTGCTGATGTTTGTAAACACTGCCCGCAAACTAAACTGTCTTGCAGTTGCCTCGGTAGCTCTTATATTAAAGGAATTACACATGTGATCTGCTTCGGTGAGGGTGAGAATCCTAAGAACTTGTGTTTACATCACCAGTGCTGAGGAGTTCACATGGATTCTTTTGTTTGGTATTATTTCATATTCCAACCTGCACTGCCATGAAGGTCATCAGTGTAATAAGAAGCTACCTATTTTGATAATTATGATCATTATTTTTAATTAAATTCTTTGCAATTTAATCTAATAAAGACATATATAGAAGCTGCTTAATGTATTCATATTCTTCCTACTCATATCTGGCCTTTCCAATAATTTCCTAGGTAACTAAGCTAACTGTCGAAATATACTCCTATAATGTTCAGTGTTACATAATTATACACCTAAAATACTTTTTTTCCTGGCACAAGCATCAATATAAAAACTGAATTTATTTTCATGAATTATAGGTTACCTTGAAAAAAGGAATTTCAAGAAAGTACAAAAAGATATGCTGAAATCAGTAGCAATTCAAAAGCTACATTTATGACAATCACTAAGAAATGTTAAAATAGCATATCCTGAAGCCATACACATTAAAAATTTTCATTCATTTTACCATTTTCTTCTTGTTATGTTCATCTTCCTACCCTGTTTCAGAACTAAAATTAGATAAAACAAACATCACTGTGTAAGTGTAGCCACACTGAACCATAGGCCTAAGGCCAAGAAACTATCCACTGAGTTGGCAAACATAAGCAGTGAAATAAGAGACATTTTTAATAAAAAGCAGTATGAAGTGGAAATAAAATATACAGCTGTAGTTCTCATATAAGCAAAGAATGCTTACCAGTGAGTATCAGTAGTTATGCTTCACAATGAAAACACAGGTTTGCTTGTTTGCTAGATTTGGCTCCACTATGAATTTGTCTACCAGGAAGGCTTATCAAACTGAAAAACAAAGGTCAAACTCCGATCTCATCTCTACTTGTCTAATTCTGACCAAAACCTGGCTCACTGACCTGTGTAAAAGATCACTCATAACCAAGCCCTTCATTTTCTATAGTTAAAAAATACTTGGCTTTGCATGTCTAACAACTTAATTCATTTTGGAGTTCTTAACTATAAACTTCTTAGAATCAAAGTTTACTGTCACTAACAGAAACCATTCAGATACTCTCACAAGAGGTTCTGAAAGGGACTACATTTATGAACTATCTTTCTGTTTATAAAACACAACAGACACCATCCTGTCACCTTCAAAAAAATCTAAAGACAACACAAAGACAAGGATGAGGAACATATAATACAAAGAACTGAAGAAATAATTGGTAGATTCAATCTATTTGACCACTGAAGCCTCTCTGGAACTGTAAGAACTGTTCACTTTCTACCATACTGAACATTAGAAATATTTCCCTATCAAGCACTGCATAAAATAATAAAGCATTGCCCAATAACATCATAAGCAATTTGATAAGCTGAAAATATCACAGTGTTCTATTAACCCTTTCTCTAAAATCTAAGTTAAAAAATACTAAATGTTTTCCAAAGGCAAATAAATGAGAAGAATTAATTAAGGAATTAAACTAATGAATTGCTAGAGAAAGCACTGTATTAATAAATACTTTTTCCATTTTTTCCCCTGTACTGGATTGCAAAGAGGTAGTGCTACAGCATCAGTCTTTGCTACTCTGCAAATGTCTGATATGGGTTATGGCACTATTAAAAAATAGTGTGACCACATTCCGCAGAGCACAAAAGATAATTCATCAATACTGAAAAACTCTCTTTCCAAGGAATAGTTGGAATTGCCGGGATAGTTTTAAAGGACACCAGTGAATTAGAGACAGTACTGTTCTCTGAGAATTTTTATTAAATATCTGTAAACAACATAGTTTAAGTATAGACTCATAGGCAGATAAAAAAAATTGGACCAAAACAAGGCAGCATGGAGTCCTTACATCCCATCTAAAAATCTGTACCGTGGTTCTCACATATACTAAATAAAAAGATAACAGAAAACAGTACTGTCTGTAATCCATTAATATTCTTTTCAACCATGCAAAGTATGCTAGGAAATTTATTATGCAGTCTTTACAGCTCTTAAAGGTAAATCAACTAAATTAGCACTAATTTACCTTTGTGGTCCATTCTCATTTAGGTTATTGAAAAGTCTTTAAAGCACTTAAACTAGATTGACAAATTGTACCTGCTATTTCCATAAGTATAGTTGTATTTTCTGCCAACGTCACAAATCCAACCTGATTTCTGAAGTGATCAATTCCTTGAAAAGACAAATTCACTCTTTTCCCTTTCAGGAGATCTTCTACAAAAGCCTTGCTGTCTGAAAGAACACCGACTGCTCTGTCAAAAGAAAACAAAATATCTACATCAAATATACTGATAACATTGTTATTAATCATTATATCAAAAAATGTAACCGTTTTTTTCAGTATCAGTTTATTATTTACTCTGGTGCTTTTGCACTACTTCCTGTCAATACAGTCATTATTACTATTATTACCATTTTATAAAGGTAAATCATGCACTGTGCTGTAAAACCACAGAAATAATAAGGCAGTCTTAGCAGCAAGTGCAATTCCTCAAAAGAATTATCTCAGTCCTCAAGATAATCAGATATTAAAATTAGTGTCCCTATAACTTTGGGCATCCCATTTAAATAAGATTATCATGTGAAAGTAGTTTTCCATTCATACATTAACTTTTTTTCTCTCCCAATAGGTTAACTGAACTCTCTTAGATTCTGCTTCTTTCAAAGTTACTAGAGTGTTAGTTAATATAAACAGAGGTTTCACTTAAGTTTCACAGTTTTCTGAGTTGGAAGGAACTCAAAAGGATCATCAACTCCAAGACTTAAGTGAATGACTCATATATAATGATAAAATTATATGGAAACTACAATTAAGCTAATTGAGAACTATACTACCTAAACTTATGCTTACTTTCTGTAAGAACTAAGAGGTATGCCCACAATAACTAAAGTAACAGGTAAAAGCCTGGTAACTTTTTAATAATAATTTTAATTAGACACATCAAGTGTATGTACAACTACAAGAAATAATTGTTTTGACCTGCACTTGAAGTGATTAAAATGCTAAACAAAAACCACATAAACATTCTTAGTGTTTTCTAAAAGATCTCACACATGGTCACAGTTTTTAACTATTCAACAAAATTGAATTCCATTTTTTCCCTAAACCAGTGAAGACTTTAAAAACGCTAGATGGCAGTAATAGGTTAAAAACGCTCAAAAAGGTGATTCTACTTTTTCTGTCCTAGCTGCATGAAAGCCTTCACCATGATTTCTACAGTAGACTAAATTATATTATATAAGCCCATACACTTTACACACATTCTCATTGCGTTCAACAAGATGGACTCTTGATGAGAACTATGAGAACTAGGCCCAGTTAAGAGAGATTAAGGTTGCTTACATGACAAAATACCCTTGATTGGTAAGAGTCCTCCTGTGGTCATTTTACAGGGCTTTAACCTACAACCTAGAAGCACTTTATCTCCTTTATAACCACTTTAAACAACAATGCTATCACTCGTTCCTTGGCAAAGTTATCTCACTTTGCGCACAGTCTGTCACTTACCTACACTTTTATCAGTGTTAGACAAGCCTGTTCCTGTGTCTTCCCTATGTGCTATATTTCAAGACCTTTCAAAAACACCATCTAATACTGGTTATACCTGTCAGATTACTTCACACATAATCATGTATAGATTTATTTAACAACATGAAACCAAAATTTGGTCCCAAATGAGTGCAGATATTTCAAATACACTGAGTCAAAACTTGCAATGGGCTTTCAAGCTGTGAATCATACACATATCTAAACCTCATCTCTAGATTTTTTTTACACAGAAGAACTAGTACACAGAGAGTCATGGAAAGCTCTGTTCCCTAGCTGAACAAAGATTTTTATTTCCATATTGTAGAGTCAGCTGCTGAACTTGCTCTCTCGAGTATATGCGACGAGCTCTATGAAAGGTCAACTCAACAGCACACTCTTTTCAGTTTAGCACAGTGGCGCTGAAGATTTAGCTCTACTTTCTCTTTTATATACAATCTTGCAAACATTAAAATATTTGGAAAAATAGCTGTCCTCTCATTCTAACTCTCTTGGGTTTTTTCTATTCTATAAATCACTTTATAATATCTAACAATTGCTTTCCAAGGATAATGCACGAGGACAAACACTTCTACTGAAGTCAATAGCAAGAAACACAACAGTGGTATTTTCTTGTTATTCCATAACAAATAGTATTTACAATGCCAAATACTAGTCACACCCAGTGCAACTAACCCACAGAGATATTAAAAAAGTTTCAGGCATTTTGATTCAAAGAAGGAAAAGGTAATAAAAACAATTTCTAAAAGGCATATTACAGCAGTTTTATTTCTATATTGTTGTAATGTAAATATTATAGCACTTAAAATTCATGGAATTTCTTTTTAGAAATTTGTGAGTTGTTGATCTTGATTACGACATAAAGTAATCTTGCAAAAAATGCCAAAATGAATTCTTTAAGCTCTCTTATTTATAATGAAAAGGTGAGATTCACAGAGTTTTTGACAGGGGACAAACAAGAAAAACTTGATGCAACAATCTCATAATGAAGGAATTTACTGTGAAGGCAGGCATCCTGATACCTAGCCCCTGATCCTATGACCATGCATACAGTTAGCATGGATTAGAAATTCTAAGCTTGAAGGGAGTGGTGTCATGACTCTTGCTTGCTTGTTTTCTTTCTAGCTTCAAAATCTCACATTCTTGATTTCATATAGTCCTATAAAAAGAGATGTGAAGTGTATTCATGAAGACTAGACCAGAGTCAATCAGTTAGGAAACTCACATGGGAAGTGCAGGTTTGGATTCCCTTAGAAAAAGTGGCCTATAACACAGATCTTGCATTTTCTGGGTGAAAGCTGTATGTACTAAAATACCATACAAAGGGCTTTGTGCTGAATTGAATGTTATGTTTAGCACATTCTTATCACGCATTTTGACTTCAAATGGCATTCAACACATTTCATTTCTGTATAGACAGAGGCACTATTGTGCAAACACAGTTGAAAAACTGTAGATATCTAAGTAACTTATTGGATTCAAACCTAAGGATCTGTGAACTCTCAGACGCCCAGCTGACTAGCTGCACTTTGTTTGAAAGATTCCTCTCCCCCTACATTACACACAGGTTCTTTTGCCAGCCTGGATCTTGGTTAATTCCCATTAGCCTAGTATCAAAAATCGGTGAAGCAAAGAAAGGAAAAGTCAGCATTTTACTCTTTGAGATCTCCCAAAAGATAAAACAAAAAACTTCAGTTATGAAAATAAAAAGAAATACCATATAAAAGAACATGCAATCTAGAATACCTGAGGATAGCTGAGCTAGAAACCTATAGGAGGCATCTGGCCAGGGAAGGGCTGAATCTCTGAGGAAGCTGATGCTGACTAGAGGACAGTCCTGAGTGCCTGGACTGTAGAGTTCTGCTGGGAGAGGCAGAGAAGAACTCTGTAAATCAGTGTTTCAGTGGCAGTCAGACATTGAAAGCTGAAAAGGAGCTAAAAGAGTAGCAGAAAATCCTGAATTTGGAATATTTGTTTTGGTATATATATGAGTTCTGGACTCTAAAAATTATTTATGAGGAAGCATACTTGCCTTTGAGATATGACCTCGCCTTCCTTTTTAAATTTTTACTTAAAAAGTCCATACTTCAACCTTTTGAGAAGAAAATCTCACGCGAACAGTTGGTGGCTGCTCTCGCTGATTTTCAGGTGCTGTCACAGTTTGCTCGTCAACAAGGCAGGAGGAAGCTTGTGTGCTTCCTCCTGGAAACAAAAGGCATGTGGAGAGGGGAGGGAATCCAGATCTAGTATCCTTTGCTTGTCTTTCTATTCTCTGCTCCTGGCTCATTCTCTCCCTTTAGATCAGACTGTGGCAGATTAAGATGCTGACAGATTTGCATCTTTGCGGGAGTGGTAGGAGTGTAGAGGCCTCAAGGATATAGCATTCAAGGAAACAAATGTGAAAACCAAGAAAAGTAACTGTTTTGATATACTGACCTCTCTTTATTTTAGGGGTGGAAATGGTTTTAGGCGAAATACTCCTATGTACTAGAAGTGTGCCTTTGACTACTAAATGGCTCCTACATTCTATTTTGGATTCTCACTTTCTTAGGAGCAATCCGTACTTCAATAGATTTGTAATTCCCATGTTAATCTGTTCAGTGTCCCCTATATTATTGTTTTAAAATAGTTACTCTAGCAAACATGAGATCTGTGCATGCCAAGTTCAGCACACAGTAAGAAAAATGCAAAGGAAAAACTCATACTTTGTTCAGCACTCATGACATACCATAAGTTATGAAAATGGCTAGTATTAAAATTAGCATTTTAAAAACAACATGAATTAGATGTTCAATAACCCTAGTAATTTAGGGCTGTGTATTGCAAAAAAAACCCCCAAAACATCAGTTAAGCCTTCAAGTCCTTCTATGAACACATCCAGCAAAAATACTAGTATATGCTTAATTTAACACTAAATACCTACATGCTAATTTCTTCTTCATTGGATAAATGCATCACTAACATGGTGACATGCAACGAGCCAGAGTGAACCATTGCTTTGGAAAGCCTTTGATCCTTTTGTATTATTGCATCTTGGACAGCCTGAATACTGACAGTAATCTGGGAAGAAAAACACAGAAACAACAGTTAGCCATTACAATTACTGTATCTCATCATGCAAGTGAACAAGAAAGCACACACATTGAAATCAAATGTTTATGTAAAAACCATTCTAGCAGAAAGAAGTTTTATCCTTTGAACAAAGCTGTGTTAATTGAAGTGAGTGAACCCCAGCTGGGTATGAATAGAGTGACTGGACACTACCCATCACACCTTAATAGAAGTTTCCTTTCATAAAGTATGATAAATTTCTCAAGGAGATTAAGACCATCTGGTTTTACACTGACAGTAATGCCAATAAAAGGCTTCTTCAAGGAATTTCTCTGCCCACTTTGCTAAACTTGTATGTTGCCATGTGCAGACAAGCGACTGGAAAAATTAAAAGATCTTTGTGGGATGGGGCACATAAAGACAGGAATATTCAGTAAATAATTTGTAGAGAGATTCAATTTGCAATTCTTGTTATACTGTCCAATACACAGATATAATTTATACACTCTCTTCAAATTCATTTTAACAAAATTCCATACAAAACATATTCAGTTCTAACTTTGTCTAACTTTGTTAAAATTGGAATTACATCTTCTTCATTGAAAATTATTTAAATGCTCTATAAATTGTATCCAGAATGTTTACTGTGCTCGACATTGTGCTAGTTGTATTGTAGTGATTTAAAAAACAAAACACCAAAAGCCTGCAACAATTCTTGAACATGTTAGTCAAAATTAAATCCAATAATCTTGACCATCTGATCAAATGAGTTATTTCTTAAAGCGTAGAAAGCAAAGACATAACAGATAAATCAGCTTTGGTGTATAAAGTATAAATTAAGAAAACTTCGATCTTTTTTGTTATTTGAATCTCAGTGGTGAATGCTTCTGTACTGTACATACTGACTTTTATAAGATCAGCACAAGTAGTTCTTAGGTTAAAAATTTTTTAAAAAGCCTTGATATATTTTTGTAGCTCTGTTAATCATAAGGAACACCTAAATTTCCTGGGAAAAAAACTCCCACAATCTAATGGGAGTGTTCAGTATTTTTCTGACCAAATTCCTTGAGTTTTGCCACACAGAAGTTGCTGATGTGCCATTGATATCTAGTAGTGTCATAAACACATGACTAAACTATAACTCAAAGGAACCAATATTAGTGAGGGTGGAGAGAAGAAGATAAAAGCCACTTGCCAGAAAAGGTGATATGGCATCCACAAAACCACAAGTGTCTCAGGTTGTGTAAGAAAATTCCACAACATTTTATTATAAATCATGTTGTAATATGACCATCTTCCTTCATATTTCAGAATTGACCTTCTCCTGGATAAATAACAGTTTTATGGTCTCAGATACAGGAGAACTTTCACCCACATTTAAGTAAAGAACTACTAAGGTAATCATGATGCATTAACTGAGAAATGATTTAAGTTTATGAACTGAAGTAAATGCAGTTATATTGGTAAAAAAAGAAACAAAATTCAAAAATTTAAAAAATGGAAGTATACAAGCTCTTCAGAGTACATAAGACAGATGTGAAACTATGTTATTATAGCAGTAAAAACCATCCTCTCTCTGGAAGAGACCAGTGTTATTCAGCACTCAGATTAGCTGCCGATACCCCACATACCCTTACCTATATAGTTTCCTTCAGCAGTAATTCCAGGTCCTTTCCTGCTCATGTCCTAAACTACCTCCAGCTCCCTCACATAGCTCAGCCCTGGCCTGGGCAAGAACAACCCAGGCTGGCTCATCTCCATCTGCAAGGGGCTGACTGGTGACAAACATGCAGAGACTCATTCACCAGCTGGCAGGTTCAGAAGAACAAGCAATTGCCACACGCACGCTACAGTCTCCACACAAACGTGTTCCTTCAAGGCTTGTTCTTTTACGTAACCACCAAGTGCACAAAAACTGTAGGAAATTAGTACCTCTGAGGTGTGGACTTTTCTGTCCAAAATAGGACAACAGGTTGAATACCCACAGCAGGTTCAAAACCCACAAAACCCCAATGGACAGGCTCACACCTATACAAACTCCATTAGGAAACCAAGTTAAAAACCAAACAAATAACATGGCTTTTGAACAGGGTTAAGTCCAGTCAGCAGTTCCAGAGAGAAGCTATTGCTGAACCCATGAAGAAAATATGAAAAAACAGATAAAATAAAAAGAAGACTGAGCATGTTTTCTCTCTTTGGCTAGGTGACAATGCTTTACACAATCAACACTATCTGGAAAGCAAAAAAAAAAAAAAAAAGTTTTCAAGTACATTTCTCTGAATTTCAGGAATTTCTTCTTAAGATGTGTTTCCAGAAGTTATGGGATCAAAAGGTAATACAACAGCTGTAGAACAAGTGTGCTATCACAATGCATATTATAACTTCAGATTTATTCCATTTTTGCCACTAAATCTAAGGTGTAATTAACATTTGAGTGTACTGAATTTTAGTTAAGCAAAACAGGACTCTTTCAAAGCTGTACAACTTTTCTCTGACTTTAGGCATCACAACAAGTTATGACCCACTGCATAAATAAAAACTATAAATTGCTATTAAACCTGTTATTTACATGACCTTACAAAGTTTTAAGTTACATTAAAACTGTAATGAGCTGACTATTTATTTTGACATAAGATCTCCTAACTTAAAAGAAATGTTTGAAGGCAGGTTATATCAACAATTTCCCCCTGATTTTTTTTTTAAACGCTCACATAGTGATTTCAAGATCCCCTCTCCCATTACTTGAAATATGCTATTCTGAAGAATAACAGAACAACACAGTTTTCCTTATTACAAGGATACTACTAGTAAGTAAATATAAAGACTGAAGATTTAACAGATCAATTATAATCAAGACTGGAGCACCCTGATGAAAGGCCAACCTACCAAGTGATAAAATACCACAAAGATCTTAACTTAAAAAAACAACAAACCAATAAACAAACAGAAAAGGATAGAGTGATCATCATCCACTTAACTATTTCTGCACAAGTAATAATGTAAAGGTCAATATAAATTCAAAATTAATGAACAACACTTTTTATTTCTGAAGATTCAAAATACAATTAAAATGAAACCAAGGAAACTGCTCAGTTTCTAAGAGGAACAGTTCATTACATGTTTCAGAAATATCCTTTACTACAAAAGGTCTCTCTGTGTAAATCTTAAATTACTACATATAGAGTGCTAATGCCTAAAATACTTCACTGGAATAAAATCAATCTTCAAAAAAATAAAGGTCTCTCATTACTAACTGAAGGGAGTACCAGCAATTACCAGATTCCCTCTGGCTATCAAGAAACCAGGTGTCTAAATTTTGGCTAATTTTACCTATACAAATTCCAACGTGTCTTTTCTGCTTTCAGAACTCTACCTCTAAGGCAAGTATAAACAAACTTTCTAGCAAAGTCCTGGAGTTCCCAGATGCTCTGAAAGCTAATTTAAAGAGTTGTTTCTTTACCCCTGTAAATGATATAAGACTAAAATACAAGACAGCATGTATTGGCATAGTTAAGCATGCATAGAGTTAAGACCTTTCCAACCAGCCCTTGAACATAATAACAACGAGCAGGAATTCTCAATTATCAGATTATATAACCCCTACATTATTGTTGCACTTGTTAAATCATAGAACAGACAGAAAGGAAAGACATTTCACAATAAGATGGCATAAAAGCTATCCTACAACATTTGTATCAGGCTGTCCTGGATTTTATAAACCCAATCTTTTCTTCACATAGTATGTTTTGAAGAATCAAAGACAGCACTGTAATTTTTAAACCTACTTTGGTTTATTTAATTTTCATATTCTCTTAACCCTCTTTTACTTTCTCAGAGAACAGATAATACAGATGTAGGATAAGCAATTTAATTCACAAAAATGTTACCTAAAGTTACTCTTTAAATAGGCTGCTAATGTCCCTTTGAAAAATACCTGAAAAAAATTGGTTTGCACTGTTCTTTTTATAAACAAAGTAATTCTGGTTATATCAAATTAGTATAATAAAGAGTATCACCTTTGGATTAGTAATTGGAAGAGAAATGAAGTAATTCGGCTGATACTGTTTGTTCTTTTTCTTCTTCCTCTCGATGCCTTCTCCAATTTCCCTTCCAGTAGTCCTCTTTCTTTTCTTCTTAATCTTTATCTCAGAGGTTGCATGCACTGAAGAAAAAGAACCCTACTTTCAGCATATAAGAACAAAGATACTCTTAATATTACACCAACAGCAGGCGGACTTCAGCCAGCTGTCTCCCCACTTACCTGATCTGCCCATGCTCTGAACTGTCTGACTGGGATCCTAATCCAACTTGAATTACTTCTAGTCCCAGGCTGAGAATACATATATTGAAAGACAGCTCATAAAAGCCATCACTTGAGAAACTCATAGACAGTAATGTCAATCAACATCCTGTGACATGACTGCTCCAAAGGATAACAAAAGTGTGATTTTTTTAATATGCTCAAATATTTGCAGGACTGAATACTAGTAAGAGAGGCTCTGGATTGAAATCTGTTTACAGAGAGACTGTTCCATGTGCACAATCCACTTGTACACGCTGCATTGGGTGGGTCTGGCTGAGATGGAGTTCATTTCACCACAGCAGCCCTCAGAGTGCTGTGCTTTGCATAAGTAGCTGGAAAGGTGTTGATAACACACTAGTGTTTTAGCTGCTGCTGAGCAGTGCTGGCACAGCACCAGCACTGTCTCTCAATGTTCCTTCCCCCTGCTCCATCGAGGGCAAGATTCTGGGAGGGGACACAAGTTGGCCAGCTGACTCAAACTAACCAAAGGGATATTCCATACCATATGATGTCAGCTCAGATATAAAAGCCAAGGAAAGAAGAAGGAAGGCAACAACATTTGATATTCACACTGTTTGCCTTCAGAGCAACTGCTAAGGGTGCTGAAGCCTTGCTTCCAGGGAAGCAGCCAAACACTGCTTGCTTATGGGAAATAGAGAATAAACTTTGTTACTTTCCTCTTTGCTTGTAAACTTTCCCTTCTGCTTTAGTAAACTGCCTTATCTCAACCTACAAGTTGTTTTCCATCTGATTGCCTCTGCCCTGTCCAGTCGGGAAGTGGAGTGATAGAGCAGCATCCAGCTGAGGTCAACCCTCCAGATGCGCTGACAGGCAGGACCAGGAACTGAGTACATGCTGTGTCTGTACCTTCACATCACCTCTGTTTGATGTACTTACCAGCACATTCATCTTCGATGTCTGTGTCAACAAATGGCATTTCTGCCATCAGAGAATCTACTGAATCGGCAGCACATGGCTCTTCTCCTGGTTGTGTCTTTTTCTTCTTCTCTTTAAGGATTTTCTTTTGCTGTCCACTTTCCAGCCCATCTGTAATATATTTAAAATAATACACTGGGCCTTAGTTTTTGATATAAACAGCTAAAAGACATTATACACAAGCAACGTATCACACATACATTTCTTTAACAGCAAATAAACATTGAACTACAATCCCCTTAAGGATTCTGTCCTTCTTTCTTGTCAGATCAGTAAAAATATTTTAACATTTTATCTGGAATAGCAAAAAAAGAGAGTTCAGCCTTCTATATTTTAATAATTTACAGCCTTGTTTAGTTCCAAGTAAATGCAATTACATGCAAAAATAAAACAAAAAAACCCTAAAGATACTTATAACCAAGCATAAAAAAAGGCCTTCAGACAATACATAAAGTTCATTTTAGATACCCATAAGGCATATGATATTCAGTGCAGACAAACACTGGCAAATGAATTCCACAATAAAAACACTGAAAATGAGGCATGAAGAAGCAGGAAGGGAATCTTACCATTCCACATAAAACAATGGGTTCTCAGCTGACTACAGCAGTCAGGAATGAGATGATTATTCTATTTCTCCATCTCCCACACAGTATAGAATGTTTTAAATAGCAAATGATCTGAAGTTCTCATTCTAAGAACTTATTTGAGCTAAAGAAATAAACAATACAAATCAAAACACATCTTGCATGTAACAAAACACACATGAAGCTCCATCTCAGAACAATAACACAAAGACAGAATAATCTCCACTAACAAGTTTTTTTAAAAAGTCTTTTTCCTCAAGAGTACCAACTAAGCATGAGTCCTTCCCTTATGTCTGCTTCATGTTTCTGCATCAGTAAACTCTAATATTGGCATATTAAGTTGTACCTTAAGAAAAAATAAACTCTTCACTAGCAGCAAAAGATGTGCACATAACCAGGCACCCAGCAATATTCTTTTGGGACAACTTCACAATGGGATTACTGTAGTGGAAGAAGCCTTATGTCAGAACTGCAGTTTATCCCAGGTCAGCTCATTACTACAGACAATGCACTTTCAAAGCTTCTCGTATGAGCAATGCAGACAGCCCAAATGTGGCCCAAGAGGAAAATCCAGCAGCAAAAGTGCATACTACGTTCTTGTGGCATGCAAGGCCACACATGTATAAAATCAATATCACAGACCCAATGTGGGTGATTATCGCCCTGTGGAATGTTTCTTGTCCATACCACTTCATGCTAGGGAAGGTAAGTAAAAGAACAACATGATTAAATGCTCACTCCAGGCTAAAGTGGGGAGGTATAAATCACTCTGTGGTTGTAGTCTGACACCTAACTTTATCCCCGAGGCTATTCAAAGGAAACAAAGTCTTTAGATTGGTTGCTTGTTCGCCCTGTAGACACTAAAGAATTATGCATAACAAACAGATGTCAAAGCGATAATAAAATTATTACTTAACATTTAGACTAAACTAAAGCTCACACAGATTGTTGCTGGTGATCCATGAACGTGCAAAAACCAACAAAAGATTCAAAGAGATCTCAAAGTGAAGGACAAGACAGAGATCCATGAAAACAACAAACAAGTAGGTCAGTCTGAAACAGAAGTTAGCAACAAGATTCAGAAACACAGAATCATAACCAGCTGGGAACAAAGGGATTTGTTAAGGTAGCGTCAGGTGCAGAATAAGGACTCCTATAAATCTGAGGTGTGTATATTGCAGTTTACAGGTTTCTTTTGCTCTACCTGCTCAAAAAGCAACATACTTGTGCACTTTGAAAAATTCTGCCTGCTCGCAATAGCAAAGGCACAGCTAGTAATTAACAATGCCCCCTCTCACATCAGTTAAATGAATTGAACAGGCACTGCATCTAAGTCATACAGGTTGTGCCTCTAGCAAAAAAAAAAAAGCTCCCTCACCTTTTCCAAAATTCTAATTAAAGAAATGGGCAACAAAATTCAAGAATTGCGTTCTAGCCACTAAAACAACCTGAAAAGAAGATTTTTCAAAATGCTTGACATTATGTTGATAATCTGAGACCTGGAGAGACAGAACCAGTTTCCATAGGAACTCCTTAACCATCAACCGGTTTATAGGACAAACCCTTTTTTCTTAATTGCAGGCCTAATTATATTAGCCTCAATTTCATAGATGAAGAGGTGTATATGTTTTTCCCTTATTTGCATTTAAGTGGCTGCTGATCTTCACCAGCATTTGTCATTTGTTCCAGCAGAAAAAGTCATGATACTCCTAGCTCATAAAAAACCACAAAAATAAGGAACAATAAAACATTTTTGATTGCATTCTCTTCCCAGCTGCCTGCTTCCCACACTCAAGTTACAGTTTCAGATAGAATAATCTTCTATTATTTGACACATTAACATCACAGATCACAGTGAGATTAGGTCTCTAGGCACTGTTCCCAATTTACTATGTTTATTTTAATGTGTTTAATGTTTATCACGGAACCAATTAGGTTGGAAAAGAAGTCCGAGATCGTTGAGTCCAGCCTATTATCAAACACTACGATGTCAACTGGACCATGGCACTAAGTTCCACATCCAGTCTTTCTTTAAACACCTCCAGAGACGGTGACTCTGCCACCTCCCTGCACAGCCCATTCCAATGTCTAATCACCTTTTCAGTGAAGAATTTCTTCCTGATGTCCAACCTAAACCTCTCCTGGTGCAGCTTAAGACTGTGTCCCCTTGTCCTACTGCTGGTTGCCTGGGAGAAGAGACCAACTACCTGGCTACAACGTCCTTTCAAGGCAGTTGTAGAGAGTGATATGTTCTCCCCCTGAGCCTCCTCTTCTCCAGGCTAAACTGTGGAACCTCAGCTCCCTCAGCCACTCTTCATGGGACTTGTGCTCCAGCCCCTTCACCAGCTTTGTTGTCCTTCTCTGGACATGCTCCAGCACTACAATGTCCTTCCTGAATTTAGAGTTCCAGAGCTGGACACAGTACTTGAGGTGCGTCCTCACCAGTGCTGAGTACAGGGGAAGAATCACTTTCCCTGGTCCTCCCGGCCACACTACTCCTGATATAGGGCAGGATGCCATTGGTCTTCCTTGGCCACATGGGCACACTGCTGGGTTATATTCATCTGGCTGTCTCAGTACCCCCAGGTCCTTTTCTGGTGGACCACTTTCCAGCCACTGTAGTATTGCATGGGGTTACTGTGGCACAAAGTGCAGGACCCACCACTTGGTCTTATTGCATTTCATGCCATTGGTCTCAGCCCATTTATCTAGCCTGTCCAGGTCCCTTGGCAGAGCCTTCTTACCCCCCAACAGATCGATACACCCCCCAACTTGGTTTTGTCTGCAAATATGCTGATGGTAGTCTCAATTCTCTCATCCAGATCATCCAAAAAGATACCGAACAGGACTGGGCCCCACAGTGATCCCTGGGGGACACCACTAGTGACTGGCCACCAACTGGATGCAGCACCATTCACCACCACTCTCTGGGCTCAGCCACCCAGCCAGTTCTTAATCCAGAACAGAGTGCACCTGTCCAAGCTGTGGGCTGCCAGCTTCCTCAGGAGCATGCTGTGAGGGACAGTGTCAAAGGCTTTGAAGTCCAGGTAGACTACATCCACCGCTTTTCCTTCATCCACTAGATGGATCAGCTGGTCATAAAAGGAGATCAGGTTGGTCAGGCAGGAGCTGCCTTTCCTAAACATGTGTTGGCTGGGTCTGATGCCTTGCTGTATGTGCTGTTCGATTGCACTCAAGATGATCTGCTCCATAACTTTGCCAGGCACTGAGGTCAGGCTGACAGGCCTATAATTTACCGGATCCTCCTTCCAGACCTTCTTGTGGATGAGTGTGGGTGTCATACTGGCCAACCTCCAGCCACCTGGGACCCCAGGACCGATTATAAATGATGGAGAGCAGCTTAGCAAACTCTTCCACCAGCAACCTCATCACCCTAGGATGAATCCCATCTGGTCCCATAGACTAAGTGGTAGATACTAGTGAGTATCTAAGCGACCCAGCAGGTCACAACTACTTCCTCCTGGATTATGAGGGGTCCATTTTGCTCCCTGTCTACCAGCTCAGGGAGCCAGCTCTCCTGAGGATAACCGGTCTTACTGTTGAAGACTGAGGCAAAGAAAGTGTCAAGCACCTCATCTTTTTCCTCATCTTTGGTGACTGTATTCCCCTCTGTATTCAATAAGGAATGGATGTTTTCTTTGGCCTTCCTTCTAGTTACACATTTTCTATTATCCTTCACAGAACTGGCCAGATTAACTTCTAATTGAGTTTTTTGCTTTCTAATTTTCTCTCTACATGACCAAACAACATTTTTAAATACTTCAAGAGTTCTCTGCCCCTTTGTCCAAAGGTGATACAACCTTTCCCTCCCACCCCCCAAGTTCTTGCAAATGCTCCCTGCTCAGCCAGTCCAGTCATCTTCCCCACTAACTCTTCTTTTGGCATACATGGACAGTCTGCATCTGCGCCTTCAAGATTTCTTTTTTAAAGTATGTCCATCCTTCCTGGGACCCATTGTTTTTAAGGGCTGATTCCCAAGGGACTCTCCAAATCAGTGTCCTTAATAAACCAAACTCCACTCTCTGGAAGTCCAGGGTAGACGTTTTGTTGATGCCGCTTCTTATTTCACCAAGTTTTGAAAAATCTATCCTATTATGGTTCCTGTTCCTCAGACAGCCTCCAACCACATCTTGTACCAGTCCTTCTCTTTTTGCAAACAGCAGGTCTAGTGGGACGCTGCCCCTGGTAGGCTCACTTATCAGATGTGTCGGGAAGTTATTTTCCACACACTCAAGGAACCTCCTAGGCTGCCTCCTCTCCACTCCTTTTGAGTTTCTCGCAGACATTCGGCAGGTTAAAGCCTCCCACAAGAACAAGAGCTGGCGATCATCAGCCACCCACTTATAGGATACTCCTGCCTCTTCATCCTGGTTGGTTGTCTGTAACAGACGCCCACCGGAATATCCACCTTACTAGCCTTTTTTTGATTCTCACTTAATTTTATTTTGCTATCCTTGAGCTCTATACAGTCAAAAGACTCCCTAGTACATAGAGCTCCCCCCCCACCTCTCTCTTTCTTGCCTGTCCCTTCTGATGAGCTTATAACCATCCACTGCAGCAGTCCAGTCACATAAGTCATTCCATGATTCCGCGAAGGCAACTATGTCACAGCTTTCCTGATGCACAAAGGCCTCCAGCCCCTCCTGTTTGTTACTCATACTGTGTGCATTGGTGTAGATGCACTTCAGCTGGGCTGCTAATTTCACCCCTAGCTCTGGCATGCCACCCTCAAGCTCATCTCTAGCAAGTCTGGTCTCACCCCTTTCCCCCTTCCAACTCTCCCAACCAGCCCTGCCAACTCATGGTCTAGAATTTTTTTGCCCCTGTTAGATAGGTAAACCTCATCTGTCTCCAGCTGGCCTGGCACAGTATAAACTGCTTTACAATGAAAAAAACCAAAATTCCACCGATGGCATCAGACTTTAAGCCACTTGTTGACCACATGGGTTTTCCCGTTCCTTTTGGCATTCATTCCTGCTACCAAAGGAATCAAGAATACTCTCTGTGCTCCTGTCTCTTCAACCAGGACACCCAATACCTTGAAATCCCTTCTGATTATCCTGGTATTTCTCTAATCATCCTCATCACTGCCAACCTGGACAACTAGCAGCGGCAGTAATCAGTGGGCCAAATTTGTCCAGGGAGTCTTATGGTAATCCCCCTTACCAAGGCCCCAGGGAGGCAGGCAGCAGACTTCCCTGTGGGATGGGGTCCCCTCAGAAGTGAGTCATCCACTACAACTACCCTTCTTTTTTTCTTAATACCCATATTTGTGATCCATCTGGTTGACTGTGCTGATCTGGGAGACCCTCCAGATAGATTTTCTTCTTCACTGACATCTGCCTGACGATTGAGAACCTGGGCCTCAGGGCTATACCGTAAGGGCACCTGGAAAGGCATGCGAGGCCAGGACCAGACTCTTCTACCTCCTGGAGTAGAAGGAATGTTTCCATTCCCATCTTTGAGTCTCCTCCTTCTGCTCGATGGGAAGAGGATCGAGGCTCCTCCAACTCCTGCTGAGCTTCCATCCCTGCTTTATGTTCCTATTTTTAATAAAAACGAAATACTTTGGATACAGTTTAACTCAGTGTTGCTGTAAAAATACATGTCGAGGCATTTTGAACCTCCGGTGCTGGCACTAGTGTTTACAGCTGGGGAACAAAGAAAACAAAGCAAAACAAAACCAAAACAAAACCAAAACAAAACCAAAACAAAACAACAACT
>VXBA01004048.1:134055-161625 GCA_013399895.1 Serilophus lunatus | reverse complement strand
AAAAAAAAAAAAAAAGTGGGTTTAGTATTCAGCCAGGTCGGATGCTTGCAGAATCTGGCAAGCCTGGGGACTGTGCGCAGCAGGCAGAGAAGAGCAGAATACATTTACCGACATCCCACAATTAGGCTGAAAACTTTTCCCCTACACCCCACCGCGACCCGCACGTCGGCGCTTGCGAGGCCCCGCCGCCGCCTCCCCAGCGCCTGCCCCTTCCCCCGCCCCGCAGCCTCTCACCCTGAGCGGGGCTCGGCGCGTCGCCTCCGTCCCGTCCCGCTCCGGGTCNCAGCGCGGGGAGAAGCCGCCGCAGCAGCAGCGGCCGCATGCCCGGCTGGGGCGGGCAGGGCAGGGCAGGGCAGGGCAGGGCAGGGCCGCCCGCCGGGGAACCGCGCGGCCGGAGCGGGTCTGGCGGAGCCGGGCGGAGGGGGAACGGGGCCGTGCGCCCGTGGAACTACAGTTCCCGACGCGCTCCGCGCCGGGCATGGCGGGAGGCGGCCCCGGCAGTGATGGGGGGCGGCCGCGGCTCCCGTCCCTTCTCCGCTCATCCTCTTCCCCCGGAGCCCCGGGGGCGGCGCTCGCTGTCCTTTGCCGGCAGGGCCGCGTTTCACGCGCGGCTTTCCCTCGGTACCTTAACGAGAAGCGCGGCCAAGGGGAGTGGTTTTGACCGGCGTCTCCCCAAATAACGCGCTGTATCTTTGGGCTGCAGAGCAATAATTAAGGTCTGCGGGAGAATAGACAGCCCTGCTCAGAATAGGTTGGACTCGATGATCTCCCAGTGGTCTTTTCCAACCTTGTTAATTCTGTGGTTCTGTCAATGTGCTCGAAACTCCTTCCTTTGCGAAGCCCCGAGTCCTCTGACAGCCGGCACCGGCCTCCTGCTGGGAACGGGCCTCCGGGGTGTGCGGGAGGGGATGCTTCTCGTAGGGAATGCCGTGGATGAATGTCCTAAGGTCGCTTAAAAGAAGGGAAGGAAGGGGAGACTGTCTTTTCCGGCCTAAATAAAGGCTTGGTGCGTCTTGGAAGCCAAACCCTGTCGTGTCATTCTGTTGGGAGAGGCTGAGCTAAATGTTGCCTGGTGCTTTTGCAAATTGGCCTGTCCGTGTAAACCAGATCTGAGGGAGCAGATTGTATATATTCCAATAAATATTCCTACTTTCATTTTTAGAGACGGTAGGGATGGTGTCACGACCCATCAGTAGGGGGGTGTTGTCCATTCTAACCCCTCATCAGGCTGAACAAAAACAGGTTTATTATTAAATATTTATTATTACCTAATGCTTTATTGTACAGTCACCATAACTCAGGTAACAGTCTATAGACTCAAGAGGTATTGGGTAACAAGACCTTAAATTCTTACAATGTGTTTCTACAAGAGTGGGGGTAACAAGCCCTTAGTTTTGTACGATACATTTCAATAAGTTCTCAGCTCCCACAACAATCTTCTCAGAGGTGCTGGCTAACAATCCACAATATACCATAATACACTATTTCTCGAAGGTGCTGGCTAAAAAATAAGTCACAGCTTGCTTCTACAAGCTCCCCATAACCACAACAAAGTTCAGTATGGAGTACGGGGTGGAAGGCAAAGTGGGAGGGGAAGGAAAAATTACGACAGAAAAGGGAGACAGAGAACAAGGAATATGACCAGTACTTAAATCTGGCGCTGGTCCAGCTGTGTGGGTAGTCTGGAGAGCTGGGGTTGTGAGATGGAGAAAGTGAAAGAGACAAAAACGTGAGAAAAGAACGTGAGAGGTCCAATCAGCTTCCTTTTCTAGTTAACCCGGTGCGTAAACTAGGATTGTCAAGGTGTTTTGTTTACACATGCACAGCCAGACCTCTGAGCTCTCCTCCAGTAGGTGAATCGAGGGGTTGGTCTGAGCAGGAGTTTCAAGGTGGAGCAAGTAGTTGGGTCAGAACAGTGCTGCCCCACCTCTGCAGGTAGTCTTCCTTGTGATCTTCTGATCACTCCTTTCACATTGTGACTGTCAGAATGTTTGAGACAAAAACGTGCTTATGTCCTCCACAGATGGCAAAAGCAAATAAATAGAATAGGATTGTCTGCTGGATGCTAGAAGCTGGATGAAAGAAGAGTGAAAAATGAGGCCAGTGTCTTTATTTGGCTTCTCTGTGCCTTTCCTTTATTGGAGATAAGATCTGTTTGGAAATATTTTGCCACTATTTTGATCCATTTCGAGACATATTTGCCATCACTGTCTTTCACACAGTATTTTTATTTAATCTGCATAGTTCTGTGGAGATCAAAGGCTGGTTGTGACACAGAAGTGCAAGTTCTGTGGGATCCAAGAGAAGCTTTAGGATGAGACATATTGTACATTTCTCCTTTAAATATCAGCTATTATTAGGAGACTAAATGCATAAGTGATCACCTTTTTCTGGCCTGTTTCCATTGTCAAGTACAATACTTACATAAAAACTTGATTGTAGAATGTTATAGATCAAATACTGGGAAAAAATCTTTTTGGTATTAAGTGACTTTTTAAAAATACGTTTTAAAAAGCAGGTTTGGATCTGAAACTGCTCCAAATTAATTCATTACGTGTTTCACGGAAATCTTCAGGAAGAAAACACTGGGAAAAAACATTTCTTTTTGTACAATTGACAGGGGAATCCAGTGCAATGTTTAAGTTAAGGTAGTAATAGTCCTCTTAACAAATGAAAACACAATCCATTTTTAATGGGGCTGAAATTGTCTCTAATCAATACCCACTAGCCTAGCACTAAAATGTAGATGTATTTTTTTTGCCTCATAATGTGCCTAAATACGCTATCTTTGGGATGAAAGGAAGTGAGAATTAAAAGTACCTTAGCTGGAGCTGATAACAGTTACCATGAATTGTCCCTACAAGTTACAAAAGTGATGTTGGAGGGAAATGTTCAGTTGAGTACTAGAAAGCTGAAGCAACAAGTTGTAATTTTTCTGCCTGCCCAAATACTGTGCATACTCCATAGAAGTCACTGACCTGGTGCGAGACAGAAACTGGTTTTCACTTCTGCTCAGGTTTGGGCTAAAGCCAGTACTTTATCAATTTTCTGTGGCCTTGTCTTTATTAAAGAGAGTTTCTGATTAACCTTTCAGCAGTACAATTGCCCCTTTGATGGGGAAAAAAAAACACATTATGACAGCTGAGTGATGCTAACAGAAAGAGGAAGCACGGTCAGCCCTATGATTGTATTTGCTTACACAACTGCACTGCCCATGCCTGTTAGCCTCTCACCCACCTTTCCATCTCTTAATCAAACCCTCTAATTTCAATCAAATTCGTTAAAGTGTAAGAGGATACAGAGGTAAGATATTCCAATATCTTTCCTGAAAGTGAGTGATTTGGGACAAAAGAGAGACTCATTTGTCTCCCCAATGAAGGAAAGAAGAAACAATGCTGTATGTCTGTTTTACCATGAAACAGTGACTGGCCATGAGTACTGGTCAGCTCATTGCATGATAGGTCATGGTACATATTATCGATACATATTATGTCTTATCTTAGTCAAGCAAGAGATATGGGGGAGCTATGAGTACTTGAGACATGACTCACAGTGGGAGGTTAGGTAGTAAAAGGGCAGGAACAGGATGCATTGCAGGGAAGCATAAAGGGAACGTTGGGATGTGGAGCACATGGGAGGGAGTTGAAGGTATTGTAATGAAAGGGCATAGAAACTATATGGAAAGGTTGGGTTAGTGTGATAAGAAGGGAGGACATAATTGATACAAAACGAGCCTTCATTACTATCAGTGCTGATACGGCATCTTGTTTTTTGACAAGTGAAGAATAGACTGTGATCTGGTAGTAATAAGAGACTTGCTAGAGAAACAAGAAAAGTATGAGCTGCATAACTAGAAAATGAGAGGTAGAAAACTGCCTGGGATAAGGTAATTTAATACAAAGATCAAAAAGCAAATAGTCTAGAATTTCTACAATAACTGGTATAAAAGGAAAAAGTGCATGAAGATGCTATCAGATGTAGTTAATGAATAGAAGCTACATTTGATTGACATCTGACATGAGAAAGAACAATATAAATGGCTATTTTCATGATCTGTTGATCACAGGCAGTTCATTTACATTTCAGGAGGAGGGAGCAGAACAGTGGAAATCAGCTAAAACATTAACTGATTACTGAGCAGCAGTTCTTCACTTGCTACCCTCTGGATAGCAATGCTGTGAAGGACATATTGTGAGGGACGTTGGATAAAGATCAGCATAGACACACAAATGCTGTTAATGTCAATGTAGCATTTCAGACACTTCTAGGCTCTTCCAGGCTTTTCAAGGAATGATGATTTTTGGGTATAGAGGGAATTGATCTAACAAAATGCGGCAAGAATGTCTTTGCCAACCTGCTTGCCAGTCTCTTAAGGATGGCTTTAAACTGGGTTATTGAAGGATGGAGAAACAGTCCCATCAGAAATAAGCTAGAAGAGAACTGGAAGAACTATATGCTGACAGAGAGGTAGTGTTAGATTACGAGAAAGCAGATGCAGGATAGCTTGATAAAAGAGATTGTCCCTCTTTGCCTGAGCAAGCAGCGTGCTTGAGGACCCATCCCAAGTGCAAAGCCTGGCATGTAGGAGCCTCAACAGGCTGGAGAAGTGGAACAACAGATGCTTACTATGTGGCGTTGCTATGTGAACAAAGACAAATGTAAAATCTCGCATCTAGGACAGATGGGTTTGGGCAAAAATGGCTGGATGAGCACCTGCACTAACTTAACAACCCATGGGATTTTTTACTAATTTGGATTCTGCACTGGGTGTTATTGTTAGGGTGTAATCTCTAGCTTGAACTCCTATAGCCTTTGCTCTTGAAGAAAGTATTTATTAGAGCTAGTTCCTTTACCCATCTGCCCTGCACATTGTATCTCAGTGGCTAGTTTTAATATTTTCTCTTAAATACCTGAAGCAGCAGGCATAGAATATGGTTTCCTAATCCATGCTTTTCCTAATCTAATCTTTCTTTCACTTGTCAGTACAGAAAATCCACCAAAAATCATCTAGATAAATCCTCATTCTATAGCAGTTACATCATCCTTTTATAGTCAACAAATCCAGTCTTTCCTATGTTGATCCACCATCAGGTTAAAAAAAGCTATTAATTTCTTTAACTTTGTCTCAGAAGCACAAATTCCATCATTGTGATAAACATCACTTCATTTCCCAATATACAAGATAACTACAATGCAAATAATATAAAGGAATATTTCTACTTCTTCGTATTTTTTGATGTGAGTAGATAGATTTCTTTTTACAAAATATTTACTCACGTGCAAACAAAACTACAAAACAGAAAATAACTTTAAGTGATTTTGATTACTACTATCTTGTTTCTTTGAGTCTTGATATATAATGTGGATTAATGTAAAATGTTTAATGTATAATCTGGATTTTAGCAAAAATTTGCATGTTCTGGAGACCATTAAGAATGGCAGTCTGCAAGGTGAAAACACCATTCAGTCTGGTGGAAAATCACAGATCTGCAACAGCTATACACTGAAATAAAAGCACGTTTCTCTTTTAGGAACTTTACCTGCTGGACTTTTAAGCTTCAGAGGTCAAGTTAGGTTTGATTGAGGTCAAGTTAGGTTTGATCTGCAATCTCCAGCTTCCTGCAACTGCTCTTATTTTCTGTTTGAAATAGAGGTTTTAAAAAAGTATATGCAGGAGAAAAGTGGACTGAAAGTGTTTTAATTAAAAAGAAGACACTGCCTGCAATTAAAAAAATTTGAGTGAATATGGCCAACTACGTGCAGAAGTCATACAGCTGAGACAATTAACTAGATCCTGCATTCCTTGAGGAAAAGACAATTTACTGGGAGTCTTAGGCAAGTAAAGAATGTAGTTTTGAATCCAAAATTCATATTATTCCAGATGTGGGTGGGGGAAATACATACTCACTTACTAAACCAAAAAATCTTGATTTTTGCTGCCTGTCTGTTGCATTTCTTGCTCTTCTCTCCCCTCTTGCTCTTCTGTCTGTCTTTCCATTCAGCCACAAGCTTCTTTTTTTTAGCTCTGTGTTCTGAACTTCCCATGCTCCAGGTATTGCACAAGCGCACTGTGTGTTTGTCACCACTATACGGGCTTTGTGTGTGGCCTTGTATCTTTTTCTTTCTTTTATCTATGTATTTTCTGTAAAGCTAGGACGATTATGGAATAGAGGCATGTTTACTGCATGTTTGCAAAACCCCATGTCCAATTAAAAAGAAACAAATCTAAGCTTCTTATTGCCAGAACATTGTACAATTCTTCCTGAAGTTCAGATCATCATTCCTCCCTCTGCATGCATGTCTGGTGTGTGCCTGCCTTTTTTCCTAAGACAAGCTGAGACATTAGTTCACAGGCACTACCAAAGCTTCAGGCAATTGCTCATTCAGCCTAAGGTGTGAATGTACCTGCTCTGGAACTGTTCATTAGTCAATAAAGACAGAGGCTTCTCCATAGGGAAACAGTAATTCACATAATAAATGAGTAGTTGTTCTAGAGACTCTCTACTCTCTCCACAGACAACTGAGATGGCCAGGACTTGTGTAGGCTTGTGTACTGCTTAGACACAAGCTCTAACCTGCTTGTTGGTTAGAAGGCTTAAGCTGGGAGAAATTGATCAAGGCCTGAATTTTGTGATCACCTGTCTTAGAGTTAGGAAGAAACTTTGTGTTCTAGCCCAATAATTCATGCTCTGGCAAAGCCTCTTGAAGCCCAGACAATTAAATTCAATATCTACACTCTAACTAGAAGCACTTGTTTCAAAATAATGTAATAGTAACCTTCATCACATTGGAAGAACCTGCTGATGGCTGTGGCTAATGCTGCAAAGCTCAAGTGCTCAGAAAACTTCATGCAGTGTAGGTTTTGTGATTCTGCCAAGTTAGAGCCTACCTAGGAAGAAATAATTAAGCAGTGTTGTTTTATGTTTCACATGAATTTTGAAATTGATTTACCCCTGGTGGTGCTGGGCCTAACTGTGCAAAAAAATCCCATCCATTGCTTTCAGATCAGCAGTCTCTTAAGATGTCTATTTATATTAAACCTGAAGTCTAAAACAAAAAAAACAGTAATGTTCAAAGTACCTTTCCTACAAGCTATTCAGGGAAACAGTGACTTATTGTTTGAAGAAGATATGTGTTCCTGGCCTCAACAGAAATGAGAGATCGTAGTTTTAACATTGGTTTAGCTACCACTCATACCTGGAGCAATGTCATGTGGCATCCAGTTTCTGTCACTGCCATCTCTCATAGTTGTTGGATCCATCTGTGTGTATGGCTCTAAGGGTATTCACCATCTCTTTGCTGACAGTGGAGTTTCCTGCTCCTCTTCTTGAGGTTCAAGGTTTTAATGTATGAAGTCACAAGGATGAACCAATTCAAAGCCCTCTTATTTCCAGTCATGATTTTAACTTAGACTAGATGAAGACATTAAATTGTGTCTGCATTCTAGTATCATGAGAAAGCATGAAAAAGGAAACAAATACAATTAAACACCTAAGCACATTCTGACTAATGGGGAAAAAAGCAGGTTCTCCATCTTAGCACATTGCTGTTATCAATAGATTATCTCTTACACTTCTTATTCAATCCTGCACTTTTGCTGAGCCACTTTCAATTACATTCACTTACATGGTAGCACTAAATGAGCTGCAATAACTGAAAGAGAAGAAAACGTTTACCTTTCCACTGGTAAATCTGATTTTCAGTCCAGATTAAAACAATATTTGCAGCAGCCCTATTGAAAGAACCATGTTTGGGTCACTTTGTCAGGCATTCAGTCCATCTCTGTAAGCCAGCATATGACCATTATCATGCATCTGTGAAAATTGACTAACAGCTGTTTAATACAGCTAGTATAAAGTAAGGAAATATCTCCCCAGGGCTCAAGAAGAACTGTAGTTCATTTAATCTGATCACAACAGCTATTTGGTCCTATCACAAGAACTTGTATGCACATAGGAGATTTAAAAAAAAATAATTAAAAAATCTTATTTTTAATCAGTTTCTGGATGATTTTCATTTTAACAGTAGAATTTGCCAGACCTGCTTCTATGTAAGAGAATCAATTTGTAGCTTAAGCGTCCTGAAAGGTGGCTTACACATGGTTTGAAACACTGAAAGGAAGGAGCTCAGGCGTACATTAAAACTCAGTCTGTTAAAAACTCTACTTTTGGTGGGCATCCACGTTTTTGACACATAATTCATGTGCAGTTCAAAATATTCAGCATCAGATATGCTTGATTTCAGTTTTCACCAATGCTATGATAATTCCCCATGTAATATAGTTACATGGGAATGTTACATAATTCCCCATGTAACATAGTATGACATTGAGACATGATTGCTGTCTTTCTAATTTGCACTGACTCCTAAAAACTTCATCATCACGATTTTCAGCAAACATCTAAGCATAAAAATTGAAAGTAACAGGCAAATTGAAAATAGCAGGCAAATACTACTATGGTGCATGTAGATGTCTTTCTGTTGTGTCTTGGCAGAATGGTGTCTGCAATCATAAGAGTAAGCTTCCTCACAACGTAGCTCTCTGAGACAGGTAAGCTGCATGAAGACTTTCAAAAAGGGTGAAATCAAACCCATAAAAAGGTTTATGCTTTTGGGACAGCTAAGAAGCCAATAACAGGATCCCTCACTTGAGGTACATTCAGCGAAAGAAGTAATGCTTCCCTGCAGTGATATGATATGGCCAGGACCTGTGCCCTTAATTGAAGAGGAGCAGGACCAGCAGAAAAATAAGGTGGGGAAAAAGCAAACTGAATTGTTAAAAAACATTGAGCTGCACTTTTGTCAAATTTATGTGTAGGTCCACAGCAGATGTTACCTATTACATACTGTATTTGCAGGTCTCCAAAGGCTCATGGGAAGTACTACTAGTGGCAGTTGACTTGTCATATCCATGTAATTAGAATGATAATTAGGGAGATTTCAGAGCAAGAGAGAGTGATTACATAGAGCTGATAGAGTACTGAATTTTTTATTTGTGGCCTTGAAAAGCACAATTTAATTCCCCTGTGCAATAATTTAGAAAGTCTTTGGAGACGTAGTTTTTCTACAATTTCAACTTTGGCAATGGGACCTATCTTAAATTCCTCCACAGCTTCTGTATTTTAGCAAACTATTTAAATGTCTTGACTTTCACTTTTCATCATTGACACCTGCCTTAATTATCTTTGGTTTAACACTGAGAAAGTTGATTTCTTTTTCTGGAAGGTTTGTAACTTAATTTCTGAACAGGAGCTATTACTTGTGCCTATATAGCTCAAGAGAAACAGAGTTCAGATCTTAACAACTGGTCTTGGGTACTGGGAACTGGATGGCTATGTTTACTGTGGCTGTACATCTGGATGAATATATTGTGCTTCTTAGCCAAGTAAACAGCCCAAAGAGAATATTGCACTGATGAATTTGTTCTGCTTTCAGTGCAATCTTAGCTCATTCAGAAGCCGCCCAAGTATCTGTGGACAATGTTACAGTAGTACTGTACAGACATCGGATCTATGGGGTTTTTTTCCTGCTCTCCTGTCTGAAAAAAAATTTGCTGTTAGCACCAGCAAAACTACTTTTTTGTTCTCCTTTAAACTGTTATTTACTATGGTATTTCCAGAAAAAAAATCCCAAACAACAATAATCCTTACAACTGCTGAACTAGTAATGCAGGAAGACAATCTTGTAAGCTGTTTAATGCTTGTCATATGGCTCCCTCGTATATATGCCATCTATCTCAGATGGAGCTTCTCTGCTTTACAATTAAAAAGACACCACCACAAAAATCTGTCTAATGAAAACTGGACAAGATAATGTCTTGTTTGTATGATAAGTGCCATCAGTTCAAGCCTTGACAAAAGAGCTGACACCCTTTGTAAACGTTTATTTTAAAATCTCATTTTAAATTACTAGGTCATTTCAGAAAGAACCCATAAGAATTCTAGTAGATCATATGTCATAAATGATACATCTTCTTTCAAATACATATTCTTGAATCTTTTAAAGTATTATTCCTTGAAAAGTTTACTTGCCTCCAAGTATACTTCCTACAGATGATTTCTGAGTGACTCATTGCATCCAACACTGTTGAAAAAGATCCAGTTTACTTACATAAGATGACATCTACGTTGGTAGAAATACAGGATGTAAAGCTATAATAAAACCTGTATCAGAAGGTTTTACCTAAAGAATGATAAAGTGGTTTATATTTTATTTAAATCTGCTTTTTTAGAAGTGCCATTTTCATATTCTTTCCCTAATTTGCACCATAAAAAAAGGAAATGTGTATATTGCCTCTCTACAAGAGGACAATAGAATATTTAATAAGTCGTTTGCAGTCAACAGGGGTGTATGCTTACTGTGATTATGCTGTATACAGTTTTTACAGTTACTACAAGACTACTAGCAGACTGAGAAGAGACAGTAGCTTTTGAAATACCAAGGCCATTTCTGCCAAAAATACTGTCCTTTTAGGATTAGAAAAAAACCACTGTTGCTGTTGTGTTCCTGTTTTCAACGATAGAGTGTACGTGCCTCACAATGAATTAAAGTTGAGCAAAAATACATTCAAGTGAGTTAGCTTATTATGGTTTATTGACTATATTGATATATCTGGGTATAAACCAAAGAAAAAGTATCTAAGTTGTTTGGAAAATGTATTTCATGTGTTTTTCCTTACCAAAAGCTATCTCGTGCTAGTTTTCACAGTCGTTGTTACTGAGAGTTCACTGTGTGCTCTGCTTTCCTTACTGAGGGAAAAGGACTCTTTGCCAGAATTAAGACTTCATGAGCAGGTCCTGTATGTTATGAACCAGCACGTGGAAGGAACTGGCTCATCCCTGCACAGAGACAATTCTTCTCTCTCCTTGTATATTCTGCCAGCACCTGATTTTTTTTACGTCTCTGAAACTTGTGTTTTTATTAGTGCCAAACTGTGTGCATTTCTGGTGTTCATGTCTCTGTCTCCTCAGTTAATGCCAATTTTATGGAAAATGGGTCACAATCTGTACTAACTGACACCGTTTTTTTAAAAAAAATTGCACCAGGAAATTTTAAACACTCTTATAAAATAATTGCCTAAATTATGCATGTAAATACAGGCACATTAGAAAGACTAGGACAGTTATATATGGAGCAATTCTAATTTTAACTTTTCATCCTTTAGTAATTATTTTTCCATAGTTATGATTGGAATTTGTAATGGTGGGGAAGATTCAACCCACAGATAACGTCTCACAGGTTTTACTGCTGCAGTCACAACTATTGGAATTTATTCAGTGCCAAGATGTTGAATTCATGGGATATTTTACTTCTGATGTCGGTAGGGCCTGGATTTTTGCCCTTGTGCTGTGGCTGCATAAGATGGAATTCTATCCACTCTGCAGTAAAAGACAAACTTGCTGGTACCTTCAGTCAGGACAGAATTTCACACTTCAGAGGTAACTCAAAAAATTAATTCCACTTTGGTAGAAGATCTGCTTTAAGACTCCTAGCTGCTTTCCCTACTCTACCGGTGCACATTTGCCCCTGTAAAAAAAAGTGAAAGAGATGGGAACAAGAACGTTGAAAAAATTTGGATTAACAATATCTTAAAAAATTCATTTTGAGGGTTGTTTTTTTTTTACTGTCCATCATTTTAGCAAGCCAGCTTACCCTAGGGTCCATGGATGGCTGTGTTCGCACAACTTTTTTGTGGGTACAAAGTACAATGCAGATTTGATCAGATTGGGAGCAGTGGAAGAGAGTCCAGCAACTTGATGTGAGCTGGTTTTACTGCCAAAAGCAGTGCTGTATAGACCCACAGCCTTTCTGTGTAAAGTAGCTTGTACACAATGGGAAAAGATGCCATGTTCGTGTGGAAAGGAAGAGAAAAGGAAGTTGAAATTCTGGATAAGAAGATGGTGTTCGTTGGAGTTCTTTTACTTATTATGCTCCTTGGCTATCATGGAGAACATAACCAGTGATCACAGAACTGTGGTCAAAAGTACTGCTGATATAAAATACAAAATAACATATTAGAAGTGATTTGATAGCCTAGCTTCCTACAGTACATTTGACTGCTCTCAGCTGTTGCCCTTTAGGTTTTGAAGGAAGTGACCAATTTCAGCCATATGTGCAAGAGGACAGCCATCTTAAAGATAATTAACATCTTACAAGTTTTGTAAAAAACCCACACAGCTAGAAGAGAAATGAAAATAATTCTTTAGTAGAGAGAAAGGTGGGTTCAGCTCCACTACTCTTCTTCCTCCAGGTGAGCAGTGGTCTGTGCTGTTTTTCGTCTGGGGCAGGTCCCACAGAAGAGGACCTGAGATCACTGCAGTGGGGAAGGAGATTTCAGGACCAGACGACATACATCTTTACCAGACCAGACTATTAGTTGTGCTGCTCAGGCAAATGTGTTTTTTCCTTATTCATGGTTACAGAACTTCTGTGACATGAGTGTAGTTGAAAGCCCACTAGCTCAGGATTCTCTGTCAAGGCAAAGAAACTGATTTTCATTGTGAGGTAAAAATAAAACCATTTAAAAAGAAGTAAAGAAATAACTTCCTAAACAGCTTGAAGGAAACAGGAGAAAAGATCTCCCTTTTTTTCTGCTTTCCTCTTTGCCGGATACAGGGCTCCCAGTGCCCCGGAGCATAACACCTATGAATGAGTGGAATCTGATAACCCATTTTTAATTATTGCCTTTCTGCACTTCTGAAAAACAAACAAATCAAAAAGCTTAGAGCTGGGCTTGCACAGGGAAAACCTAGGTGTTTGTAGGACAGAATTCACCACAATTCTCTCTGCACTGTTTCTCTTTTCTTCGTTCTGACTTTTGAATCTGCCCTGATGCCCTCATCTGACACAGCAACTACATCAGGGAGAGAGAAAACAGGATAGGCTTTCACTTTTGTCTGGCAGCACAAGCTTGCATTCTGTGCTTTGGAGGTTTTCAGAGGCTCTTTATTCCATGTAATGTTCCTGGAGTGGAGAAGCGTATCTTTTGTTCTTCCTTATAAAGGGATATTTTTATACACAAAGATATACAGTACACTGAATTACAAGAGTTTTTATGTATTGGATTGTGAGGCTTTAACGCAGAAATTTGTGATTCTGTCTTATCCAAAGCATTTAACTTCAAAACCTTTAAAGCATAGATGAATCAAAGCCTCAAAAACCATCCAACATATCAACTAGTTGTAGTGACATCAAAAACAAATTAAGACTTTTAATTTAAACAGATTTCACTCCTAGCATGCTAAACATGCAGCCCACGTATATGTATGGCTTTATATACTTCCAAGTAATTGAAAGGAGGCAGGCCAGGCATACGTCTTCCCTGCAAACAGAAATTTTTCTTTTATGTTTAAGCATATCTCTTGTTTTAAATGTAGCTTCCACATTTTTTCTGTGAGACACTGTAGGTCCACAGTGACGAAGCTGTATAGGTCTTCTGATTCCTTTAATATCGTTTCCATATTAGATAGCCAGATGGTGGGGAGCGATAATACTCTGTACTAATCACTTAGGAAGTCTACAGAGTGGTGCTTTGAGATTTAGACCCACAGCTACTGCCATCACTCCTTTGATGGGAAGCTGCAGATACTATTCCAACCAATTGAATGTTTTTAAATATATCAACACTGAACATATTATCTAAACAGGAAAAAGACTGACAAATACCATTCAGTGCTAATGAAGAGAGGGTTTTGTCCAAAGGAAATAATTGCTTTCACAATGATCAGAGATCAACAAGGCATTATGCAATAGTATTTATACACATCAAAAAGGAAATTTCTTCTTTTTTACAGCCATCACAAATAGAAGAGACATGCATTGCTAAGTTACTTTACAAAGAAAAATACAGCTTAAGAAGGAGAATCATTATCTCAATGAGTTTTTTACTGTTTGATTTTTAATTCCACGCTGATCTTTTGTTCTGCCAATTTTAAGATTTTGTAATTCCAACAGATCAATCAGTAGAAACTTTTTATTCTACAGTAATATCCATCTATGTGCAGTAATACTTTTTTTGTTTGTGTTTCTACCTTGAACATTCTTGTTTTCTTTTCTGAATGATGCATTGTTAGTCTGTAACCACATTTTATAGGAATGAAATGTCAGATGTGCCCATTCCTAATGTCATAGGCTTTTTCATATGCTTGCTGCAGTTTTTACACAAAAAAGGGAAAATATTTCTCTGAATTTTACTTTTATTGTTAAGCCTTTTATAACAACCCACACTGCAGGCTCTACTCCAGGCTGGCAACCAGAGGCTCTGGAAAAAGAGACTGAGGCAGCACTGATTGACACTCAAATATGATAAGAAAGCAGACTAAACATGTAAACAAATCCTGTGCTGAGAGCTTTGTTTTGGTAGCACCGATTGTCATTTCAGTAGAGAAACAAACAACCCACTTCAGACTATCTGCTTTATTAATTGTAGAACACTTTAAATAGTAAAGAGGAAACTCAAAATAATGTTAAGCTAAAAGGTTTTCAAGCCACTGCTCAGAACTGGGCTGCTCTAGCAACAATTTTCAAACAGCAGCAATGTTTTACTCCATCCTTAGGGCAACATGAACATCTTCATTGTCCTAATATTTGTACAGCATTGTACTAACGTTGTAAACATGGTGAACTTCATAGAATTGACCTATCCAGCAATATTTTTTTGGCACTAGTGAACAAATATTTGCTCAGCACTTCTAAAAGACAGATTTCTGTGGGAACAGAAAACCGAAAATACTAAAAAAAAAATGTATCTTCTTAATTTGATGTGTATTTTTTCTCTTATTATGCTTATTAAGACATATAGTAATGTTTTGAAATACACTATTAAATTGCTAATTTAAATTAGATTTTTCTCTCCTATCCTAAATCGCTTACTCTGTATTTTAGTATGTATCACTGTAGATTCATTAGTTACATTACCATGGAATGTGGTATTTCTGGATGCTGCCCAGTCAGCCTGAAGCCAGAAAGCCTGATTTTAACCTTGAATGACTTCACAGAGTTATTCTTAATACATACTAATATATTAAAAAACAAACACTGGATCATAAATTGTATAAAACCAGCACTCAACAAATACAACTGTTACAGCATGTAGTTGTGAAATATGTGTGAGAAATAAACAAAGTATTAAGGAACTTTTTAAAATGATGATGGAGCAGGCACACGGAGAGGAAGAACATGTAAACAAGTGGTGGAAAAGAACAGATGTGTGCTGTTTAGACACACAGGCAACTTGCCCGAGGGAAGTTTGGATTATTGAGCTAACATGGCAAAGATATATGGTCTGTTCACATTTAAATCATAAGAGGATTTGTGCATGTTGTGTGAAGTGTTCCTGCTACATCTCTAAAGTAGATGATTTCTTACTGTATGCCATAGTCATACACACAGCCAATTTACAGTTCAATTTACCTAGAAATTTCCTCAGAAACACTGGTAAATGCTGCATCGAATACAAAATTCAACAGAGATGTAAGCCTCTCCAAGACTGCTGCACCAAGTTAACAAAAAAAATGCTTCAATAAGGATAATAACTTCAACAGGCATTAACAGTTTTGCTTCCACAGATATAGCATCCTCATACTAAACCTTTACATTTTTCAAAGATTAGAGAATAGAATTCAGTGTTGTCATTGCTGTAGGCAGGTGGGCCTGGATATACCTTTTGTTTCTGAGGCAAATTTCCCATGACAGTTGTGCACCATAAAAAAACCCAACTGTTAGAGTGGGAAAGGAAAAAGAGAGACAGGTAATATCTCCAAACACTCTGATGAAAGTAGTCCAGAGATTCATAGACCACAAAACTCATTTGACTTCATTTGACTTAACTTTCCTGCCTTCACATTAGTTAGAATCCTAGTAAAAAAATAAAATGGACTGAAGTGGAAACTTAAAATTACATCCACATTAGGAGAAAAAAAGATATCTCCTTTGGTTCTGTTTAAAGTCTGTTCATTAAAAATGGTACACAAAGTATGGCAATCCACTAGAGTACCTAGAGAAAGAGAGAATTTATTATGTTGAAAGAGCAAATTGTTCATAGTGAAATTAGTGTTAGAACTTAAGACTACAGAAATAGTCAGTAGTTCGTTGTCACAAAAACTAGTCTTTCGTATAGCTCAGGCTTGCATCTTCTTACCTGTGTCAGAATCTCCCCTATGCTTGTCCTTGCCACATGTTATCACTTGGTTGAAGCTTTAGCAGAGTAGGGACTGAATACAGAGTCTTGCAGCAAGTCAGACAGGAAAAGGAAAAGAGGGAAGAGGCTGCAGATGAGAGAGGTTGTGTTGAGTGAAGTGCAAGTTTTGAAAGGAAAAGGGGTGCCCTGGCTGGGCCCTGCAGGAGTGGACAGACATGACTTTCCCCATGAAGTCCAGGTATAGTATTTTCCCTTCTTAAAGAAGGAGAACTTAAGAGGATTTGTAATGCAAGTGTTTGTGAGGTATGCAGAGCTGTTTGTGTGCATCTCCACGTGCTGTTAGCAGACTCTTAGGAAGCCATTTGGTTACCCTTCCTCCCTTTGTGGTCACCCCACCTTTCCTTTCACAGCACCTCCACTGCTTGGCTCCAGTCCTTCTTACTGAACAAGAGAAAACTGTCCAGTGCTGCTGTCCTTCTGTAGGGCCTGTGGGTATGTTTTAGCATTTGTGATGGCAGCTGCCTGTGGCAGCTATGCACAGTGAGACTGCAGACTAATTGTAGTAGAAGGAGGAGGAGAGGGGCCACCACCGACTTAGGAGCCAGGCTGGGAGAATAGAAGTCTGAAGAGCCTGCCTTCTAATTCTCTTAATCTTGCCTACAGTAACTTGCTTTTTGGCTCGCCACAAAAAAGTGAAGGAAAAGAGACAATATGATGGTGATAGGTAAGGAAGAGAGCAAACAAATGGTGAGATTATAGGAGCTCAGTTCATCCTGTAAATTGCTCCTCCTTTTGAAGTGAGCTATGCTTGGCAGAAGACTACTAGTAGACCTGACAAAAACAGGGTGATTGAAGCCTTCAGGAGCAGGGAGTCTTAAGACAGTCAGGTTTCCTATAGGATAGATGCTTACAGATTTTATTTGAGAGAGGAAGAAAAAGTAATGCTGCTGGGCTGGAAGCCAAGCCACTAGAAAAGAGTTGTGGAGTAAAGGAGAATCCAGGCAAAGTCCCTGAACGCCACTGCCTCCTGACAGATTTGTGAGAAGCTGCCACTGTGCAAAGGAATGTCTGAATGCTCCGAGTGATGCTTAGCCTCCCTTTCCAAGGATGTGAAAAACTGCTTGGCTATAAAGTGTACATGCAGTATGCTGTACAAAGCTCTACTGTGGAGTAAGGACAACACTATTTATACCTATGTTTTTATACCCATGCTAAACGAGGTTGGCTGTACGTGAAATTACAAACCAATGCTTGCCATGGGTTAAACTGCATAGGGTTTGTAAACAGTGCGTAAATATACTATATGATACAGCAGGATGTCACTAATCCACAGTAATGCAGGGAAGCCCCAGTGCAGATTAGTGGGGTTTGTGGATTACAGGCTGGGAGGGCATTTGAGGGGAAGTCAGCAGTGTCTCAGTGGAAACTCCCTGTTCCACTCGGTAGCACAGTGTAAAGTTAGTCAGTGGATAGTGCTGCCAGGGGCACCTCTGTTCTGCTCAGCTCCAAAGGGCATTACAACAATTTTGATGCTGATACTGCTTCTCTTTCAAAAGCTATAGTAGCCCTTCTCCAACCATGGAATTGCACTCCTGATCTCCCTTGAATCAGTTTAAACACTTTGTACATGTCTGCTGTGCAGACATTTTAAATCAATTTAATGTGAAATTACTTGGTGCATATGAATTTTGCAAGAAATTCTAACCTGCTCTGAACACAGCTTGAGTGGACAAATATTACTGTGTTTGTGCAAGTCAGACCCTGAATACAAAAGTTACTTTCTGAGAGTTTCTGGGCTAAATAGTAGTGACATCAACAAACACATTATGTCTCTAATTTTATATATATAAAATGACGATTTCATCTCATCTAAACCATAACATCACTTCCTAATTCACAGTAATCTAAAATTGCATATGGTATAGCCAATTTCTTCACTAACAATACAACTGGTCACATAAATTCTAAACACTGAAGGATGCTTTTACTTGTATAAAACTGAAATGCTGCCAAATGTCATATGGATGATAGTCAAAGTTAATGTCATGATAAAATATCAGTACAGTAACCATTTTGATTAAACATTAATAAATATTAAAGAGTTTGAAATTGGGTATTTGGACTAATATTAATATTCATTGGAATATCTTTCTCTGGAGAAACAAAATTAATAATCCATATTGTTAAAAGAAGAGTGTCAAGCTTTTGGCTTTGTGTCAGGCAAATTTTACATTATCTGACAATCAGGATGTTCATTATTTTTGATACAAGACATCACAGACATCTTGGCAATGTCATGGCTATACGTGGTAGGCTTTATTAATGCTAAAAACTTACCTGAGGCAAACACTTGAGATAGATGATTTTAAAGAGATTAGCTCTTTGTGATGCACATTTTCCCCTCAGCAGTCTATAGGCTCAAACAATGAGTCTGTGCATTTTAAGTTTATTGACCTTTGTGAATATAGTACTTGAAAAATGGTAACATATTTCTTTGAAAATCAATGCCAATTGTGAAGCTAGTTTTTATCCATTGTTTTTTCTTGAGTGTGATTAAGAAAAAGGAAAAACATATAAGTGGAATTGTGAAGTCAAGTTAATTAAAAATGAAACATTAATTCGGTTCTTCTTTGGAACAGCAAAATGTAAAAGAGGTGGTTATCTGGATCTACGTATATACTAATGTAATTCATCAGAGACCAAGAAAGTTTCTCATAACCAATTCTGAGAAAAGAAAACATTGTATGGAATTTTAATATTACAGATAAATGCCCATACAGTAGTAGGAAAAAACCCTCAAGCTAATTTGCTTCTTGAACTTAGTTTGCTCTAAGGTCTCAAAAGTAAAGCAGTTGATTCACCCTGCTGGCCATGTTTCATTTTAGAATAAATAGGTTAAAAATCAGGCCCCTTTGCTGTCAAGAGAGGTTGGCTTATAGTGGTGGGGTGAAGCCAGAATTTGACCTTGTTTTTTTTGTCACCACTAGTGTCCTACATGAAACACCAAGAATTAGAAACATCAACCTAAGTACCAATTTTTCTTTAAAATACATTTTTTTTATGACATGTTTTCTGACAGCAGCACACAAGGCCTTTTCTCAAGCAGTTTGCTATAAAAGTAGCTAAGCCTAACTGGCTGCATGGGAAATCTCTTGAAGGCAAAACTAGTTTCTAGTTCTGCAAACAGACATAAATGTGAACTAGGTACCAAACTGTCTGCAGGACCAATCAATATAAATATTAAAACCCAGCATAGGGTAACTTGTCAATAGCCAGGTTCCCTGAATTGGCTGTGGTTGTAATATAGATGGGGGCCCACATGCTATTCAAAGAAAAAAAGCACAAAAGCTGCTTGCCATTTAATGATTGCATTAACACCATTATCTACTATCTAATCAATGCTGTGATTGACAACTTTGCAAATCAGATTAGCTTTCAGTCTGTATGAGTATAGCATGGCTAGGAATGGAAAATTGCTTGGGCACTAATTTGTGGCAGATGAACAACATTCAAAGGTACAAACCAGAAAATCACTGATATTGCAGATTAGTTGTAACAACTATACCCCAAGATATATTAAAATCACCCCCGTGATTTTATTCACATCTTGCATCGCATCGCTGCAATGCTGCTCACATACAGTGAGGGGAAGTTCCCACCCAATGACATCATAGTTTGTCTTTGGCTACAGGCAGCTACATATTTTTTAAGAGGTCCTGTTTGTTCCAAAACTGAACTCTTCACCTTTTGATTATATGTTTTGTTGGGGGGGTTAAAGGGAAAAAGCCTTCTAGCAAATTTACTTGAACTTGGCATTCACAGACTCGGACTTGGGTGGGCTGCATTCCCTCCTCTGGTTACACCCTACCTGAAATCCTCGTATGTTAAATCATTTGACTAGTTCAGCCTTAATGATTGGGTCATACCCTGGGAAGCATGCTCAGGATACTGGAAATGTGTGCTTACAAACACACACACATAATTGTAGAAAAATATGTGGATAAGCTAAGAAAGGAACACTGGGATTGTGCAGAGAAAAAAACCTCCACAGTTATCTGGAAATAAAAAAAAAAATCTCTGTTGCAATGAAATGTCACAAAACACACATAATATGCTACCCTGCCAGTGACACATTTTTATGAATAAAAATAACCTCACTAATCAGGAAACTTTAAATATTTTTACATACTAACACCAACCTGAATATTCCTATATTCATCAGCTGCTGCAAATGCAAATTCTCTATTAATTGTATTTTCTTTGTTCTGTGAAAGGCCTACACAAATATGGGAAGACAGAGGAGAGGTTGGGTTGTCACACAAGTACAGGTATGAGAAAAAGATATTTCTATAAATATCTGATCTTCATAGCAGTGGAGTGAGGTATTGATAAGCATGAACTATTGTTCTTAAGTTCTATGTCATGATCAAGTGAAGTGTATTTATTATTTGTAACAGACACACAACTTCTTTGCTTTCCATAGTAGTGATCCCCAAGACAGGAACACCAGGCAATTTTCTCATGGTCTGTAGATCATTGATAGGATGTATAGTGCTGCTTTCTTGCTTCCAGATACTTGAAGAAGTAGCCAGGAAAATAAAACCCAGGAATCTTACTTATGCTCTTGTAATGGGACAGAAATAATATCATAATTGTCTCTTGAATGCAGTGTCCTCACAGAGAAATTGAAGGCCAGAACCACAGCTGGAACAATTAGGAAAGAACAATTTTTTTCTTAACATTATTTTTCCATTGGAGCTGTTGCTGTGGTTGCCTCTCTTTGTTCCACAAATGAAACAGGAGGTGATCCATGCCACCAGTACTCTGTGGTCCTCATTACAGCTGGACAAGCTTGCTTTAGAAGATCCTCAGCACATATCTCAGAGAAGCACAATGGATGCTGGATATGCTTTTTATTTTGAAAAATTATTTATAGCTTTTAGGAAACAGATAAGTGGTTTGATATGATATCCAACTTGTAGGTTTCCCTCTTAGCTAAAATTGTGAGAAGAAATGTGTAGGTACCATTGCTACCGGTTTTTTGGTTTTTTTTTGTAATTGCTTTTAGGGGAGTTGCTGGTTTGATTTTGTGCCTACGTTGTGAATTCCTAACTTTTTGCTATTGTAAAGTTTCAAAAATTAGCAGGAAAATAAAGTCAGTAAGTGATAGAAACACTTTTTTGAAAGCAATAGGGAAACTAAAAAAATATTCTGTTCAAAACTCCTGCAGGAATTTGATTTTATTCCTTTACAAGTATACAGATACTTATTCTGATTTGTTGTTGTTGAAGTAGTGATGCCAAGGCTCCCATGCAAAATTGTGGGATTAACATGTAACTCATCTAATTAGCCAGTGTCCCCTTCTCTCATTGTGTCATTTGTCACCTTGTGATATGCTCTTTCTGAAGAGCATTCCAACTGTTTTTATTGAATGGTTTGCCTTCCCACCATAGGACACTGTGATACACAAATTTATATAAATAATCCTGGTGAGTCTGTTCCTACAAGGTCTTAAGGGATTTACACAGTAACAACCAGCCTCAGTTTCTTTGACTTCTGCTAAGTAGCAAGGTTGCCCACAGCTCGATCTCAAGTTGTTCATCTGGATGATTCTAGGAATATGTATGAGGGACACTATGATGGTAACATAAATATCCATTTTACCATTGAGGATAATGGGACCAGGGTGGGACCTAGCCTATTTGACAGAGTTGTCACGGGATTCCAATATAAATAAAAAACATCCCTTTCAGTCTACATTTTCCAAGATTCTATTTATCATCCCCATGAAAATGCCTTTCAAGTAAGATAATTATCCATAGTTCTTGTCAGCTAAGTGAGAGCCCTCTCCCACACATCTCATCTGCTCACTCTGAAATTGCGAACTAGAAGTCAAAACCAGAAAATCTTTACCTTCAGGAGGAACACAAATTAGTATGACCAGCATTGTCCATAGGCCTTTTGTAGCAACAATTTTTCTAGCAGGAGTAGAGATCGAAGCTAATATGGGCACAGAGAAGTCTGACAAGGCAATAACACCTATGCACAAAACCTGCATGGAAAACATGTAGGCTACTTCCTCAATTTATCTTAATGGGACAGCTACAGAATATGCCTCTCCAATTTAAATGATAATGATGATAACTATTACTGCTGCACATTCATCTATTTTATCTAATCCTTTCCACACTAACATTGATAATCTTAGCAGTTTCTTCCAGCCCTCTCTTTTATATCCAGCTTCTTTCTTTCTTCTACACTGTATGAGTGACCCAGCTGGTTTGGCCTTTTTACAAGGTGTTCATTCTTTCATTCCAAATGTTTTTCACTTTATGGCCTTAACACTTAAAAAATGTACCTGGTGTATATGTGCCAAATTTATCCATCCCAGCTTTTGACTTGATGAAGACAAGCTCTCTCCAACTGGAGTACAGAAGCTTTCATCAGTATTTAATATATTAGAAACAGAAAGAACTTAGAGACATGTTAACAGAAATGATATATGAATTGAGAAATATCAGCTTTGTAATTGCAATCTGATATATGCAGACATCATGTTTTTACTAAACTAAGTTACAAAAGATACACATCCTTTGCTTTTCTCACAACTCCCCTGGAGTCTTTGTTGGTCGGTATGGTGGAGCTGTGAAATAAGTAATTTATTTTCCTTCTTAATGACTTTCATTCTCCACTTTATTACCACACAATAATGTTTCAACTACATTTCTTTAGGCATAGCTGATTTTGAGCCCGAGTTGGCCTGCCAGGTTGGATCTTTCCATCTGTTGTGGATGTTTGCTCTACAAACAAAATCTAGGTCTTCAGCAACACTTGCCACTTACCCATGCCAATATTTGTTATCCGCTTCACTACCCAGTCGGTAGCAGTGCCAAGCAGCAATATCAAGAGAACACAGGCTTTTCACATCAGCAGTCACTTTGAACTACTAGTTTTTTTTTGCTGTTCAGGAGAATTTATGCTGTGGCTTTGATTTTGAAACTTAACAACACCACAGAATCACAAAAATGGGGAATCTAAAGACAAAACCCGGGTATAATGTATGGGTGTCCATTTAATAATGAACATGGTAAATTTCCCATGTGATTTTCTCCCTGCCTCCCCTCCTCCCCCCACTTATCTCTGGTTGAATTGTGTTTATCTAACATCACATACTGCTAATCTTCTGGATTTTTTTGTTATTTTCTGTTTTGCCTTTAACACTCCAAACTCTACACCTTCTGTTGCTATAAAAGGCACAAAAGCCCTTACAGTATGCATTTTCTTTCAGAGATAAAAACAAGCTTCTTTAATGGTATGGTTTGACAGTGCTCATCTGCAGAGGTGACATGTCCTAACTTGAGGACAACCCTCAAGCCACTACAGCAGTAACCAAGAAGAATCTTAGCAATTCAGCAGATGCAGTCATAAGAAAGAGTCCTTTAACCAGTCGTGTGTGCAAGATCAGAATCTTAGTAATTCCAACCCCTCACAATTACATTTATCAGGTTATATTCACCGTATAGGAGCTGTTAGAGTGTGATATGTCCTCCCTGTCAGCACCACAGATGGGGTGTGAGAAAACTCATGCCTTCACACTGCAGCAATATAACTTGTCTCTTTTTTTCAGCTGATTGTGATGTATCAAAACTGGAGGCCAGAGGGAATCCACTGCACTGTTCTACTGCCAGAAGCAAAAAGCAGAATCACAAAATTTAAAAGTACCCAATTGGAAGTGGCATTCCTTGACCAGGAGTCAAATGGAGTAACAATATTCACTCCTGCGATGCCAAAGTGTACCTTTTACATCACTTCATTCATACATATAGTAAGTAATGTAAGTACTATATTAGTAAGTCATATAACCTCAAGCTCCAGACACTGCATACCATATTACTGGGCACATGAAGTCTTCTGTGCCAACAGATTGAAAATATTGTCCATGATGATAGTTTTATCACAATCAAATTACAGGTACAACGAGCTTCTTTTCCTAGTGCACATTTTTATGCTGTAGCACATTTTCTATTAATTATGGAAGATATTTTCAGGCATTAGTCCAATGCCTTGGAACCATGCTGAATGCCAATAGACTTGCCAGCAAACTAACCTGTGCGCAAAAAAGAAAATACGTTTCCTTTCCAGAAAGCAGCCTTCTAGAAGCTTATTACCATCTATAATAAAACTTTATGGAAGAAGGAGAGAAAGACTCTTTCAGGACCAGCTTCCAGACCACTCAGGAATTTACTCATTAAAACCCATAATGGTGGTGCTGAACAATAAAAGCCAAAGCCACTAAATATAACTAACTAAATATATCTAAAGCAGTTACATTATTGTACTAGTAGTAGATTATTCAGTTTTACTGTGTTTACTTCAGCCATTTCTGGGATTTTTTTTCATTCATTTTTCTCCAAAATCTATAAAATGGAGACATTGTTACATACAAGAATGCAGCATAAGTACTTTTCCTCATGCCTTGTTTTCTGTTAGCAACAAATAGTTTATAACTAGAAATGGGTATTTTTCCCTTTTTTTTTTTTTTTTTTGGTAAGGGCTCATGGCTGTGCCATCAGGTTTATGTGGAGACTGCAGGATGGACACTATAAAGGTGTCATTTAGGTAAAGCCAAGACATCTGCTGGTGTAAGAGCTATGCAAACAGCCATTTTGACTCCTGATTTATAATCCATATAGGCAGCACCTCCAATGCTGCAGTCTTTCTGTCTGTTAAAAAGTGCGTTGGCTGTATCAGCACTCTCAAGAAATTTTGCACATCCAGTGCAACAACAGATTGGCAATGGTTCTTATCACCGTGGCACCTACACAAAATTTACATATAAACTCAGAGGAGTGGAAAGGGGATGGAGAACAATATTTGAAACTACATTAATGGTTTTTCTCTAGTGCTAGTGCAGCAACACTTCATCTCCCAAAAATGTTATTTGTTCCAACTGAAGATGAGGAAGTTCTTTCATGTGAGGGTTGTGGAGTTTCCCTCACTGGTGGCATTCAAGAAATGCCCTGTGCGTTGCGCTCTAGAATGACCCTGCTTGAGCAGGGACATTGGACCAGATGGCCCAGTGTTGTGCCTTCCAACTTGATTCATTCTGCAATTCTGTGAAAATTAGAAAACGATGAAAATCGCCACCTGATGTGCTGTAGACAGAATGACACAGACTTTATTTGGCCACCCAGATCTTTCATTACTCTGCTTAAGAAATTGTCTACATCCTTCTCCTCTTTAGGACATGTTTGTCCCAGAACAAAAGGGTTAAAGAAAAACACACACCAAAAAAATGCATTACATTTTGTATTATTTAAAGAAAAGTGATATAGAACTTTAATTCAATGAAACTTCCAGGCTATTTACGTTTCCAAAACTGTACAACAGAGAAGTTTGTCATAAGGCAGCAGATTCCTCCAGAAACAAATGGCCTAAAACCAATGTGAGAAGAAACATGAATGTAAATAAACTTCTCTGGGAGGCACTTAGAACTGAGATTCTGAGCAGAGATGTCCACGTCTTACTAAGCAAAGAGAAAAAAGCAGCAGTTTCTTTGAAGTCTTCCTGAATTTTCTAATCATTACAGGCATTTCCACTGGTTTTAGCAACATCGGGAACCTTACTGAAGGTAAGATTGCTCCAAGTGCAGCTGGTTTTAGTAATATATCAATTAAACTTGCTGAGGCCAATGGTATTAAATACTGGCAGCCACACAAGTACTAGTAATAATAATATGCAGTTTGTATGGTGCAAACTCCAGTAGCCTCAGAAAGCAGCAAAGACCAAGTGTCTCCTGTTGTGCCTGTGAGTTAAGCCTTTTACAGTTGTAGGTACTAGTTGCAGGCAAGCATGTGAAGCTGCCGTATTATTTCCTTCAGAAACTGTCACATGTTCTGCAATCGTTCCTTCATGCTTAGTGATATTAAAGCAGCTGAGGAAAGATCAGACACAAAGTTTTAGAGTTCATTCTGCACATAGAAAGCATCTAGAGGTAAAACGCTACCCCAGTAGTGCTGTGGTAATTGTAGCATCTGCTGTATCGAAGAAGAAAACACAGTGACTGCTTTTCCTGAAAAAGAAAAATGATGCTCCATCTTCTCTTTGAAAGAGTCAAAGGCTTTTTTTTATGCTGTTTTTAAATGTGGAGCAACAGATACTAAAAATAATTCATCAGCTTTATTTAAATTATGCAATATAATGTATAAAACATCAAGCTGGTACAAATGAAAGCTGCTTGTGCACATGCATTATAATTCCTTCTTTAATTACTGTTCCCTAACCTCTTTCAGTGGATGCAGAACAAACAGTGTGGAATTAGGTACAGATATCCAATACTACCTGCTCTCTGTTCATTGCTGACTCCTTGCTTCTCTGTGTGCTTACATTAATTTCCTTTAACAGCACTCCTATGACATACACAGTTGCTTTTACTTCTGAAGCACCAAGATTAAAGAAAAAAATGTTAATCTTAAGAATGGCATTGTGAAAACACATCCCTCCACCTCTTCACAAAAATCATGTTAAAGCTGTGTGGCACATGGCATCACATAGAAATTTTTGATGAAGAAAACTTAATATCTTACAATTTCTTCAGAATTCTGTAAAGAGTAGTCAGCAGCTGCAGTCATGATCCTACTCCCCCACTTGTAATTTTCCTAGAAATGACACAGTGATTACATATGAAAGTCCTTATTTTACTGCACCGCTCTGCTCCAAAGTGGGAAGATCTATTCTGTGCACTACAAAAAAGAAGTCTGGTATGCATATAATGGTTAGGTGAGAAGTCTGCAATTACGTTACGGTGAACAAAAAGAGCAAACTTGCACACAGTATATGCTGCCTATACAAAATCAGTATGACTGCACGTAATGTAAATAATTTTCTGTTTCCACAGCACTCCCAGGGCCTGAACCCATGCAGCACAGCAGTTGCCATTACACTCCATCAGGCCTTTCAGCAGTCAGCACCCACACAGGCATCCAAACATCTTGGGTAAGCGGAGGACGATCCTCACGGAGATCACTGGAAGATTCAGGTTGCAAGGAGGTCTCTCCCGCTCAACAGCTGCGAGATCAGACCAGGCTGCTCAGGACTGTGTGTGTTTGGGCGTGGGAAACCCCCAAGAACCCACTCCCACAGCCCAGCTGTCCTGAGCACGAGAAACCTTTTCCTTACACCCAGCCTGATCCTCTTGTTTCCCCTCACGCCCGTTGCCCCCAGCAGCACAGAAATGCCCCGGGCTGCCTCTCCTCGACCACCTCCCCCGGGGCTGCGATCCCTCTCCGGGGCCGCACCAGCCCCGACCCTCCCTCCGCCTCCTCCGGCCCGGCCGCCTCCGGGACCCCGCGGGGCACCCGCGCCGTGTCCGTGCCCGTCTGCCCGGCCGGGGGCGGCACCTGCCGCGGGCTGCGCAGAGCCGGGACGGGTCG
>VXBA01004048.1:73758-133411 GCA_013399895.1 Serilophus lunatus | reverse complement strand
CCCGCAGCCCCTCCGCGCCGGACGGGCCGGGGCTTGGGGGGGGCTGGCTCCTCCCTCCGGAGCCTTGGGCACCGCTCCCGGTGAGGAGAGAGCCCTGTGGGGCCGCTTCCCCGCCGCTCGGTCCCGAATCTTGGTGGCGGGGCCGCTGCCGCGGGCGGTGCTGTGCCCGCAGCCGCCCCCGTCCCGCCGGGGACCCGCATCTCCTGCGCTCTTGGGCCCCCCACCCCCTGGTCTGGGGCCGGACCGGGGCGAGTGTTTTTGCCCGAAAGCCCGTCTCGGTGGCTGTCGGTGGCTCTCCTGCACCCGTGTGTATGCGGCGTGAAGAGAGGCGGGTTCCTTTTTATTTTTTTTTTTTTTTGCTCCCGGAGCACCGCTCCTCGTTCTGATAACTTCGTCTGTTTGCATCTTGGGCTGGTCCGTTTTTTTCAGCTGTAAGCAAGCAATTGCAGGAAAATGAGCTAAATAGGACCCTACACTGAAGATGTTTATTACTAGTTGGGTAGAGGGGTGAAATCGAGGAAGATTTTTCATTCCGAATTTCCCTTCTCTTCAGGATTAGGATGAATTTGCGTCTGCTCTTCTCTCGTATGTTCCTTATCTTCTGCTTTAAAATAACATAGCCTGCCTTTCAAGATGTGACGACCTGACCTCTGTGTGAGCATTATGCACTGAGATAATTTAAAAAAAAAAAAGAGATGTTATTTATAAATTTAGGTCCAGAGCTCTTTTCCTTTTATTGTTCTAAGGCTTTGATTACAGTACTGTGAAGTCTGAATGCTCTCAGAAGCGCTCTTAACACTGGTGACATATTTTAGTGCAGCACTTTTCCACAGGTGAAGATCCCGCTGTGTTGAAGTTAATCCCTTCTGATGTTAATAGTATTGTGCATGCATGTGTATGGCTGGAATAGCCTTAAAGAAGGTTACAACTATGAATGTTTGCTGATTGACATAAAGGGAGGTGACTTGAGGGTTTGTCAGCTTAATGATAATGACTTCCACCTTCTGAAATAAACCACTGCCAGAGAACAAGTAACAGCCAGCTAGAGGTGGCACTTAAGGTGCTGTGATACCACTAACAGCCTTCAAGCAGTTCAACTGCTCTGGTTTTTACTTCTTGTAAAGCTGTGCAAGGCCCACTTTCAATTACAATCATATAATCTGTATTTATTTTAAAGCTTGTGTAGTGCTTTGCTGAGTTTTACGGCCTCATTTGGTGGCATGGGTGATTCCAGGGTGTTCGTGAAATGCAACAAATGCGGTTCCACCAAACTTAGCCTCTAGCAAATTCCCATAAACTCGCATTTTTCCAGTCCTACAGAAGTTGCAAGTGAGAAAGTGCCTTTTCTTTTACTTCTCTATGAAAAAGCTGCACCCTTAGGCATCATGTTTTGAACAGCAGAAAAATCTGTGAGCCCCTGAGCCAGCGAGTTTCAGAACAGAACCGGTTTCGGTGGTACCCCGGGTTACACAGGAGCGGCTGTGGAAGGGTGTTCAGCAGAAGGGTTCTGCTTCAGCTGCCACTCTCCTCCCTTATGACAAGTTTCCTTTTCTGTTTACCAAGCTGTTTTCTGTCTGGTGTTAACCTCTGTGGTGGGGAAGTTGGGTTGCCTTCTCCTTAAATTGCAACATTCTGCTGAGTTGGATTACCCTTGGGTTTAGATTGTGACCTTACCTTCTGTGTTTTCAGAGGTTATGGATCTCAGAGTTTCTTGTCAACTGTTCATACCTGTGACAGATGAGCTTGTGTTGTCACAATATCAATTAGAGTGCCCTAGGCTAGGCTTTCAAAAATATATATAGTGTGTCTGAGCATGTGTTGAAAGTTGAGCAGGAGAGTTCAAACTTCTTAAGGTCCAGGGCCATGTGGAATAAACTTCAGGCTTCATTCATTTGAAAACAGACCTTTTGTTCCACTTGTAATTTATAATTTTCCAGCAACTGCAGTCAATTCATTAAAAAATTAGCACTGTTATCAGTTTTTGGTATAATTTAAAAAGTAAGGGCAAACAGAGGTAACCGTGAAGCTGGTTTGGCTTGTTGATGTTCCGGTGACAGCACTGAAGAGCTCTCATTTAGAAAGGGTAACCTGAAAAATAATTGTATTACTTACTGTATTCAATATGATCTGAATCTCCTTGTGAGTATAGAAATAGGCAAAATACTGTTTGTTTTTTTTCATGGCACCAGCTCCGGAGTCATGTATGTAAGGATGAAGAATGTGGGTCATAGGTGGAGAATGAGGGTGTTCTAGGGAATAGAGACATTTAAAGAATCCACTCAGAGTTGTGATGAATAATAATTTGTACACAAGTTCTCCTTAGGTTGATGTTAAAAAATCAAATTAAGTATATAAGCAGCGTATAAAATATTTGACAAGGTAAAAAATTTTTCTGTAATTGGTGCTTATGGGATTTCTTTTTTGAATTCTGTGTTCACTTTTGGCAATATCCTAGGAAACATGTTTTAGTCCAAAAGGTTGATCTATTTAAGGACTGAAAAGGGGGGAAACAAAACAAAATAATGATAAATGTACCTGTAGCATAGACAAGAGCAGATAACAGTGGCTATGAAAGTATTCAGTGGCAAGAAAAGGATCTAACATTTTTAATAGTTACATCTGTTAATGTGTTGCATTACTGTAGTTACTGAAAGAGGAAGTTTCCTAGATTTTAGTTTACTACATATAAATTTCAGTAGGTTAAAAGTGATTTTACTAGAGGTTGTAGTTTGTAGCATATTGGCCTTAGATTAAATGCTTTCTTCAGAAATATGTACTAATTGAAATATGGTGGCTTCTTTCTGGAACTGATCTTAAGTAGAGGGGAGTGAGAAGAGGGAAAGTGAGCTGTCTTCCTCGTGGCAGGCAAAATTAACCCCAAAAAAGCAGTGTTGGAAAGCTGTTCATTGTGTCCTCACACAATGGCTGGACACAGGAGGGAGGATGGGAGCAGGAAAGGGGATGTGGAAGTATGTGGTTATGTTATAGCCTGGTTTATACAAGAATTTGATCTGCATTGTAAGGGGTTATTTCTGGCCTTCTAATTTGAAAGACTTTGAGTGTGTTGGGCTTTATAATAATCTGCCATACTTCTGTTTTTTAAGGGACAAAATTAAGTGCGGAATAAAAGATCCCGTGCGGGGTTTTTTTCTCTTCATGTTTGTAAGGGTGCTCACATTTTTGAAATGTTCTTTAATTAAGCACAGTTAATTTTACTAATATGTTTTTTTAACTGGGTTGGTGGGATAACTTTTTGGTGTAACTTTACTGAGTTTATCTCTTACAGGTCAAGAACATATTGTGCTGTAATCCAGTTGCTGTAGCTCATTGCATTCTACAAATCTTCAAGACTTCTACTGGAGTGAAAGGTAATTTGTGATTTATTTATTTTTTTATATCAGAAGATTCACTGTAGGAATTTACTTAGTAGGTAAAATTCTGTGTTCTGTTTCAATTATTTCTGCTGATGTGATAAATTTACATGGTTTACATGTCAGTTTTGTAATGCTCTGTAGGACAGAACATATTAATGATACAGTAAATATTATGACTAAAAGGTCTGTGATATAAACTGTCCTGTGAAGGTGATTTTACCAGTAACTTAGTTGTTCCATAGATTTCACCTTGTCTTTAAGTTCTTTATAAAGATTTACAGATTAAGTGAAGGCCATATCAGCAAAATATTAATTACTATTGGGTAATGCAAAAATAGCCCTTCTGTTTGGCTAGTGAAATGAGGAAAGTGTGTTCCATGTGTGCTGTGAGGTTGTAGACTTACATGTGCTTCAAGTGGGACAGCTCTGCAGGAATGCAGGCTTCATGACTTTAACAGACTTTGGGGAGAAACAAATTTGTTTCCATTGCAGTAGTGTCTGATGTGTCAGTGGCACTGTATGAACACTGTTACAGCAGGTGTGCAAGTTGGTCTCAGGAGAATGTCAGATGCCTGCTCTTGGCTCTGGATGTCACAGCTTCCTTCAGGGGCATAATGTTGCATGACTGGACTCACGTATGAGATGCTTTGAAGGCTTGACTTTGGTTAAGTTGGCCGCTTGAATGGAAACTGATGTGCACTGCAGGTTCTCAGAAGCAGGCAGTAGTATTTTGCTTGGTTTTTTTTGTTTCGTTGGTTGGATGTTTTTTATTAAAGGAATAAGATACTATTGTTCATGTAGTAGTATCATTCATAGTGGTTTGGTTCTTCAGTGACTTGTGAAGAAGCCGTGCAGCAAGGTTCTTTCTTTAAAACTGTTGCCTTCCTTGTCAGTGTCTAGGGGGTTGATCGAGTGTTTTGCTCGATCATGTATTTACCGTGGTGTTTCTGTTTGTGTCTTGGTTTCTCCTTCCCATGCTTTTCTCTGAAGGGTGTGATGTGGCCTGTCTTTTACCTTGCTGTTACTAAGTGATGCAGCCTGTGTGCTCTGTATGTAAAGTCATTGTTAGGAGATTTCAGCATTGAATAGTAAGGTGGGGTTAGCTGAGGGCAGTTTGAAGAGAACTGTGGACTGCCTTGGTCCACTAGATCTGAATTTTCCCTCTTGCCTCTAACATTGTGGTTTTCTGTTTGCAAAGCAGTAGTTCTGGAGAAGTGTTCTGTAAGAAAAGATGTTCAGTAACCAGAAAATAAAAATAGACTCAAAAAATGAAGTGTGGACTCTGAAAGATCAGTTTCATCTTAAATTGCTTGCACTGATGACAAAGCAGAGTTTAACTAAATATTTATTACTGAAATCACTCTCTAATTAGTAGTGTTGTACAGCTGAATGTAACACCAGATTTTACTGTAAATTACTGCTATCCCATTACTGTGGCTTGAGAAGTACAGGCTTTAACTGTGGTATTCTTTTTAGTGGCTTGGATAGGAATTTGACTACAACATTTTAAGAATGTGGAACTTTATTAAAAGTACAGAAAAACTTCAGTATGTATTTAAAATGCATGATGTCCTTTTACCACAATGGAAAAATGGAACAGCTTTTTCTGATTTGAAATACTCAGTTATCCTGTATATGGGATTTAAAATATATGTTGTTACTGCAAGTTTTTGAATTCATACTAGACAGACCTTTAAATTCTGACTATGTATACTCCTGCAAACAAAACCAAACTTAAAATCTGATAAAGATACATGCTTAATTTTCACATTTGTCTCAACAATGTTATTGCTTTGAGTTATTCACAAAAGACAGGATTCCTCAGTGAAATAGTTCAGAATATACTAAGTGGGTCCTGCAAACTTTTTTGAACATTTCAGTTTTGGATCTGAAAGTTCTTGTTCAATTTCCAAATAGTGTTTTGTACTTTTGTAGACAGTATTTGTAAACGATTTATTTGCTGTTTCCTGGGCTGAAAGAAGCTGTTTTATCCCATTTGGCTTACTTCTTTTGAAGTCGTGAAGTCCTTAAAAGCTGTATTTAAATGATACTGTAAGTGCTGCTGTTTCATCATCAAACAATTAAAGGAATACGACCTGCATGTCACTGATCTTGTCTTAAGAGTACTGAATCCTTTTTCTCGTATGGCTTTTTTGTGTACTTTGCCTGGTAGGATGTTGCATTATTGAGCCACAGATCTGAAGCAAACCCAGTGTCTGGAGGAAAAGAGGTTGTGGGAGGGCAGAGTGGGGAACCCGTGGCCAGAACCCAAGAATGTTGTAGCATTAAATTCATACTTTTGAGTGTGTTTGGTCTTAAGGCTGTCTTGTTCCCCTCTGTAGCCAGCACTTTTGTCTGAAGTAGTCTTTTGCAAGAGGTTATCTGACATAGTGGTCATAGGTATCTTCTCACATAGAGGCTGGGATGGCTACATGTCAGTGTTACTGCTCCATTACAAACCCCAATTGTAACCAATTTTGGTATTAAACCTGTTTTGGACCACTCCTTATCTCATTAATTAAACTTAAGCTGTTGGATATTTGGCCTCTCTTGCACAATGTGCTTTCTTGACTCTGTGTGTGCTTGAGGATGTCTTAAAGAATGCAATTAACTCTTAAGGAAATCTATGCACTTATAGATTTATTCTTCCTTTCTCATTCCTCCCTGGCCCTTCAGTACAACACGTGCGTTATAACATGAGGCCATTGTAACTTTTTCCAAGTACGTTGGGATATTTTCATTCTGAAGGGTAAGACATGTTTCTGAAGGCTGAAATCAATGTTCTGTCTTTTTCTGCTGAATTGAATTAAAAGATAAGGTGAAACACACAGCATATAAGAGCACTGAATTTTTTGTCACTGTTGAATTTAGTCCCAGTGACATTTCAGAAAGTAAGGATGCTCTTTAAGTCTCATGACATAACTGCAGAATTATGACTTATTGTAGAGACTGAGTAGTTAAGACTTTTTTGGGGAAAAAGGTTGACACTGTTACTAGCACAGTGTTTTTGTACTGTAGCAGAAATTAAATTATGTGTAAATGAAGTTTGGAATGCTCGAACCCTGTGGTGTAGATGACAAAAATCTTAGAAAAGGTGGCTTCTCCACAAAAATGCTCTGTAAAATGAACTCTATTGAGAGAGAGATCCATATCTAAAAATCTTTGCAAAGCAAAAATGAGATTTTGTAACAGAACAAAGTAGGAAATGATAGTGTTCAAACTTGGGGAGTGTGCCAGGGTGATAAATAATCTCGTTTTAAGCAATCATATGTATATATATATATCTTTAACAAATTTCTGCCCCCTTCACCACCCCCCCTCATATGCACACTGGTGTTAACAAATTTACTGAAAGATACATAACCCTGCATTATGCTTTCATCCTTAGGCCATTACAAGCTTAGTAACAAAAACAGAGTATTTGAAGTCGTATCTAGAGACCAGGTATTAAATGTGAGACAGTTATCCCTGGAGGAAAGTTTGTGCAATTTTAACACTGATATGAGAGGATGTTAGAAGCTGCTTCACTTATCTCTGTGTATTCTGTTTCTTGTGTTTCAAAAAGCATAATGAAGCTTTCTAAAAATAACCATGCACTATCTGAAGTGTATTTTATCTGTGCTGAATTTTTTGCAGTTGTAAATAATTTAACTCTGTCTTGATGAATCGGGATGAATCATGAGGGTAAAAATTCAGAGTTTTGTTTACTGCCTGCAAATGGATTTTTAAAAGCTAGTGTGTCCCAATATTTTGGGAGCAAATTTGTGTCAACCATTTTTTGCCGTGATAAATACAAAGAAGCTGCATTTTTATCAGGGAAAAATGAACAAAAGGTCTGAATTTTATTCATTTCCTGAAGCTACATTCCAAGACTACACCTACTGTGAAACTGATAGGTTTACCCAGTGAGTGGTGCTGGTTAAGAGTGTGTCATGTCTTGGCTAAAGGGTGAGACACATGCCATGTGTAGCAGTGTTAAAACTTTAGAGTGGGACTAGGTGAAAGTTTTTATTGAATGAACTGTTCAGTCACCATCATGAGCCCTAATTCTCTGGCTTGAAACATCTTGTATCCATGAACTGTTGAATGATGTGGGAAGATTAATTTGCCTGGTGAAGTTATTTGCGAAAAAAAAGGGTAAAAAAGCTAGTATGTTATAGGTCAGATGTTAAGCTGATTGTAGTCAAAATCAACCTGCTTTCTTTTATTACTGTATGATCTTGGCTTGCTTGGAACAGATATTCACAAAAAAATCTGTGAATCCTTTCTGTTCAAAAGGTCAAAAGTGTTCTTGTTTTACTCATTTTAAGAACGTGTCAGTTTTTCTTTCTTTTGGTTAAATGGTTTTAGACTTGTAGTCATGTTAACAGATTTTTTGCAAGTGTCATTTTTCAAATTTTAAGTGGGTTTTCATGTTTTGTTGTTCCCAGGGTTAATAACAGCTTATGATGCTTGCTAGAAGGCTCAGTATATAAGCAGTTAAATTAACAGTACGAAACACAACAAATGATTTTGTATTCTGTGACTGTTTTCAGACCTTTGCCTGAAACAAGGTAAAAGCATAAGTATTTGTTTTGGAAGAGTGTGTTTTTTCTCTGGATGATTTGTTTTGGGTATTTGGTTTTTACCTTGCTGACTGAAGCTTTGTTTCAGATAACTCAGACAGGATATGTGTCTTGGTAAACTAATCATGAAGGTACCAACTCAAACTAAAGGAAAATAAAGTTCGTATCAGATATCCTATTCAATGTAACTTTATTCATTGCTTAAAAAAAGAAAGCAAGCCAAACTGAAATGAAACAAAAGCTACAGATCTATTAGTGCAACAGAATTAAGTTATGGGTAGTGCTGTTCCTGGCTAGAGGTTTCAAAGGAGTTACTCAAGAACAGTAAGAATCTCCTAAAGTTTTGAGATAAGTGTCAGGATACTGGAGATTGGAAAAATGTAGAGTTAAAAAAAGTCATTTAGGTGTAGGGCAAACAAGCTTTCTGCAGTTTGGAGTGAACAATATCCTAAGAAAAGTTGATTGAGGTATTGCATATCTCTTGTATTGTCTGTTTATGGGTCACTGTTAGGAGAGATGGTTAACTAATGCTTTTATTAGAGAATTTTAAAGATAGCCTGGTTGACATGAAAATGCTGTTGATAAAAACTTCTTGTAGGAAATACATGAAACATTATGAAGTTTGTTTCTTTTTTACTTCACATGTTCATGTTGGAGGTGAATTCTTTGGCTTTGTGGGTAAAGTGCTTTCCTTTTTTGTGGCGTTTTATTGCAACAAATTGTCTCAGTGAAGTTGTGACTCCAACTTTTTAACCTCTCTTTTTCTTTTTTGTTTTGCCCTTCACTATTGAAATACAATGGCTTAACTTTCTCCACTGAGTGTGTGTGTTTGTTTTTTTTTAAACCAGTACAATGACCTACTTTTACAGCCAACTTTTCTACCTGGGCAGTGATGTCTTGCCACAGTTCAGCTGCCCAGATGGGGTTACCTCTGTGCTGCCAGTTGGTCTTTTTCCATTGTTCTTGCCACCCCCATAGAGCACTGGCCATTTCTCTTGTTCAGTGACACCTACAGCCAGCTGGATGGCGTTCAGCACTGCAACCTGACTTGATCCACTCTATCCCCAATAGCTCCTGCGACTTGGCGTGGAGTACTCCATGTGGCAGCTTTCCATTTTCAGTGTATCCCTACCATATGCCAGGAGTCTTCAGTGAAGGGATTGTTGATTCTTGTTTTCTGGTAGCTGATTATAAGGTGGGGCCTCCTCAATATGTGTCACCTTGTTCTCCTCTGATGATATGAAATTATTAGGCCAGTTTGTGATGACTTCGGAGATCCCTGCACGATTGGGATTTCCTATTCAAGCTCACTGATCCACGGAGTATCAGTGGCATAATATGTGGAAGGGACTCTTCCTTTGAACATCCAGTCCAGCATTGGCAGATGAGGTGCCAGTAGGAACTGTGCTTCAGTGGCCATCCCTTCTGAAGCAGCTCAAGCACCTTTATAAGCTGCCAGTATTTCTTTATCAGTTTGGGTGTGGCATGCCTCAGATCCATTGTATCCCCAACTCCAGAACCTCAGGGGTCATCCTCATGTCTCCCCAGGTACCTCTTGCCAGAGGCTTCAGAAAGAACCATTCTCCCTGGCTGTGGTGTAGAGCACATTTTTCACATCTTGTTCGGTCTAGACTGGCCCGAAGGCTACTGCTTGAACAACCTCATGTTTAGCATGGTCAAGTGCATGTTATCGTTCAGGACCCCACTTAAAATTGTTCTTCTGGGTCACTTGATAAGGTTTAAAATCTGGCTGTAATCTGGAATACTCATCCTCCAGAAACTTTCAGCCCCTAAGAAAACTTGTTTCCTGTTTGCTGGTTGTTGGGCATGTAGCTGCTATATTGTTGACCACGTCTATTGCAATCTGACAATGTCTTTACTCTTGAAAACTAAATTTCCTAGGCAAGTCTCTCAACCTTACTTTTTTTTATGATAAAACCGGCCCTCAAGAGAATGTGGGTTATCTTCTCTTTGTCAAAAACTTTGCTGTGCTGTCACATGATGTCATCAATGTACTCCAAGGGAGCCTCACCCTTTTGCAGTGCAGTCTGGATCCCGTTCATGGCAAATAGTGGGGCTGTGTTTCCCATGGGACAGCCTGCTCCAGTTGTACTGGATGCCTCTCCAGGTAAAAGTGAACTGTGGCCTGCCCTCTGCTGCCAAAGGAATGGGGAAAAACATGTTAGCAGTATTGATGGTGGCACCACATTGCTGTGTTGGACTCCAGTTCCTACTGAAGTCCCAGCATGTCTGGCACAGCAGCACGCAGGGGCGGTGTGACTTCATTCAGGCCACAATAGTCAACTGTCCATCTCCACCCTCTGTTGGACTTATGCACTGGCCATATAGGCATTTAAAGGGTGAGTGAGTTCTGCTGACCTCTCTGGCTCTCCAGTTCACAAATTGTCTCATGGAGTCCCAGATAGTGTGATACTGAGGATTGTGCACTGTTGTGGTAGCAATCAGTACCTGTTTTTCTTTGATCTTCAGCAGTCCCACACCAGAAAGGTCCTCTGAGAGACCAGGCAAGATGTTCTACTGTCTGACTTCCTGTGTCTCCACAGCAGCTTCTCCCAAAAGCCTGACAATGCCCTTTTGGGTCCTGAGGTAATCTATGCCAGGGACCTCCGAGCCAGTCACAGTGGGAAGTTCTGTTCATTTGTTCCATCAGGTTCACTTCAGCTTCCAGTACAGTCAGGTGTTGGGATCCCCCTGTCACACTGGAAATAAAGATTCTGCCCCTACATAAGTTGGTGGCATGAGGATACATTGTGTGCCGGTGTCAACTAAAGCCTTATGCTCTGGGTCTGATGTGCCAGGCCTTCAGATCCACACAGTCCAGTAGATCCCACTGTCTTTTTCATCCACCTGGCGGGAGGCAGAGTCCCTCTGCTCTTGGTCGTAGTACCTTTTGCTCACTTCTTGTAAATATGAACTGGAGGTCCCTTCAAGAGGATAAGAAGTAACATCAGCCCTTCTGTTCTATCTGAGGACTTGCCCATTGGAAACTGGAGTGACATTTGTCCTTGAAGAATTTTCTGTGATAGTTGTCCTTCCTCTCGAAACTGGAGTGAGTGCTTCTAGGGCAGAGGTAGGTTTTCCATCCCACTTAAGTCCTCTCCATGGTCGTGCAGGTAAAGCCACAGGTTAGGTCCTGTTGTGTACACTCTCTTCAGTAGGAAGCCCTTGCTTCCAGTAGCAGAGACTGATTTGTGCTACTAAGGCATGGGACATCTTCTCTCTGACATGCTTGAATCTTTCAGATCTGTCTAATGTGTTGGACAGTCTTTCCATGGATAAAGTGCAGGTAGGGAGGAAAAAAAAGGGTCTTCATATTGCTGGAGTTGGGCAACTTGAAGCACGCTTTGTTCTCTTTCTTTCATTGACATCAATGCCAGAAGTGAAGTATGATGGTGGTGATTTTTGGCACTATTTTAATATGAAAGGCTTCTCGCTTTATGTGAAAGTGATCATACTCAGGGCTTTTGCTGAAATTGAAGCAGGATGCTTTCTTTAAAAATAGACAAATAACTATTGCTGCAATGAAAATCTAATATAGGCCTTAACATGATTGCAACATAAGACTCTTCTATAGAATCAAACTAGGCTGAATGTGCTCCCATATTCAGTCAGTGCTTATCTTTTGTATTGAAAACAGCTGTTGCTCCTTTCAGGCCCTTAGACTAAGAGAAATGCTTTGTTGGCTGTTAGGGGATATCTTCCTTTACATGGAAAAGCTTTCAATTTACTGACCTGTCTTAGCACTTGAAAAGCACTGCCATAGGCTATGCTTGCTTTTCAAGAGTATGCCGTCCTGCACATGACAACACTGTCTTTGCTGATACCTTGAAGGGCCAGTAATTCTGCAAAGTGCTCAAATACTCTGCAAGGATTTTACCAGTTATTCAGTCCTTTCAGCCAAGTGAATGTACTATATTCAGTTTTCCAGTTTGATCCACTGATTTGGTTGTAGTTGCTTTTTTGACTCATTTGTGTACTTTGTCTTGCTGATACTCTTCAAAATGCACTCGTGAGTTTTAGTGTAGAAGTTTTACAGAACTAAACAGAAAGATCAAACCCTTTAAACTCTTGGCTTGCTGTTACATGTGGAGAAGTGATAGCAAGAGAAAAGTCACTAGTACATATGGAGTGCATAGGTATGAGATCCAGAGCTACAACTTCCACGAACTTTCCATTTCTAATTGCTGTGCTAAAGAGGGCTTAACTTTTGAGATGGTGTTATGAGGCAGTAAGAAAAAAGGAGGAATTTAAAGTTGCCTTTTTTCCTAGGTCACCTGTGTTTTTCATTCTGCAGTCTTTTGTGCCCTGTAAGGATAAGCTGTACTTATTTCACATAAAGGCTAAATGCTGCTGGTCTTCTTCTCTAACAGCTAGTGGGCTTTGTGGCTCTTTTTAAACCATCATAGTGCAAGTGGTGATATTCCAAGGTCTGACTAGGATCTAGTTACTGAATAGCATAGAGAAAGTGAGAAGTAATCACACTTGCAGTCTGGTGTAATGCAGTGATGCTGCATTATTGTGGTTTTGTGCTCACAAGACATTAGTGTGAGCATAGCAATGCATGATCAGTAAAATACTGTTTTGTTTCCTGTGGATGGTTTTATTTCCTCTTAATATAGGTGTTTTTGACTTAAACTTTTAACTTGGTCTGCAAAGCTAGAATATTTCTAAAATGTCTTTACTGACTGCTGTTGGCTTAGTACTCCTTGGTTTTTGTATGTTCTTTAATTAGCAGAACTAATCTCTTCTGATACTGTTACTGCCTACAGGAATACCATATTTTTAAAGTCTGATTTCTCAATTTCAAAATGCATCAAAATGGTTGCTATAGTGTTTTTCTAAAATCACTACCAGCAGTACACACAAGGGAGGGTGCTAAAATAAAGTGATTAATAGGCAGATGGAAAATAACTCTTTGAGAGGAATTTACTACAGTGAAAATTACTTTTATCCCAAAAACTTAGATGGCTGCATTAAGAGATTTCTGAATGTTTTATAATTACTTTCTTTCTGATGGTCTTATGGTCTGTAGCTTACATAAGCATTAGGAGACTAGAGTCTTGTTAAGTATGAGGTATTTTCCTGATACATTCTGAGGTATCATTGCAGCTTTGAAACTATACATTACTGCTCATATTGGCTGGAGATGGACTACCCAGCTGTGAGTAAAGGTTTTTATGTAGAAGTCATACTTCTGTTTCCATGCACACTGTATGTGTTCTTTGCTGCCAGTCTGAAGAGATCACTGTGCCCAGCTGCAACAAATTCTCTGCTATTGTGACAGGACTAAACAAATGATGTTGTGAGTTAATTGTAATCTGAGGAATTGCTGCTGCCAAAATTTCAGGGTGACAGTCTTAAAAGTATTTTGTTCTTAGATTTGTCAGCTGCAAGAGTTTTGAGGTATGTTGATAACAAGTGTGACCTGACTTGGAATATTGAATTTGAATACTTGCAAGACCAGCATGAATATTTGACCAAAACTGTCAAACTAGCAATTTGAGACAATATTTTTACCAATATTTTCCTCTTTATACCTGCCGTAGGCACAACTTTAAAGCTTTCTGTGCTTTTATGGTCAGCTAACTGTCCACATGTTTGAGTTGCAGATTCTTTGGGTTAAAAGCACAAATTTGGTTGCATTTGGAATATAATGGTGGTGGATGGGGAGGAAATGGAAGAAGGCTGGAATGCAAAACTCATGAGTCCTGAAAGCTGAAGGAACTGGATTTAGAGATCCCACCTACCTTAATATCAACTGAAAGTTGGCTTATATTACTGGATTTTCCTCTGCTAACCTATTTCAAAACCTTTCTAATAAATGTAGTGGTAGTATGGTAAACTAAAGACACAGGCAGTAGAACTTTTATGTAATAATCAGTGTTTTGTGTATTTGAAATACTGTTCCACTCATGTTCTTTCTCCTCTTTCTGCCTTTTATGCTCTTATGCTCCAGTATACAATACTCAGTAATAGAAGTAGTAATATGGGAATAATGGCTTTAAACTGAAATAGAATAGTTTTTCTGTGTTATGAAGAAGTTCTTTACTGTGAGGGTGATGAGGCACTGGAGGAGGTGGCTGTTTCCTAAAGACCCTATGGAGGCTCCATCCCTGCAAGTTTTCAAGTCCAGGTTAGATGAAAGGTGCTGCTGCCCATGAGCAGGAACTCGATGACCTCTAAGGTTCCTTCCAACCCAAATCATTCTATAAACACTGAAATAAAAGTCTCTCTCAGCTAGTGGTAACAACTGTTCTTGACCTTCTTGTAATCCTCCTCACAATTCATTTCAGGTTTACCTGAAATCATCAGATCTTTCAGTATTGAACACTAAGCTCTAGTGAGAACTCATGAGGCATGGTCTTCTGTGCCTTTTTCTCCTGTATAACAAAACGTCAACTTTTTCCTACTGCCAATAAATGCTTGTCTTGTCAGTACCTCTCGTCTCTTTGTTTTTGTACATTGTTCCCTAAGATACAGAACTTGGTGCAGAACCATTCAAATATCACTAGGTAGGTATGTAATTTATCAGGCTGTTAAGTGCTGACTGTAAAGCTAATAAGGCAAATAGAATAGGTTACTTTTGGGTTTCTAATAGAAACTCTTCACTACTTGGGATTTCTTTCCTGCCAGACTGGCTTTGCATGTCCTGTAGGAACTGAGTATTGTTGAGACCTCTGGACTACCACTAAATTTGGTTAAAATTGACCATTGAACTTAACCATTACTAGAGAAGGATAACAAGTAGATGAGCAGGCAGTATGATTGCACAGGTCTTATTTCTGTAGGAAACCAGGCCAACAACTGTAATGTTTCAAACAGCTTTCTTGTTGGAGTTCAAAATAATGTTTGTCATCCTGTTCCCAAAACATCTGATGACGGTTAGTGTTCCTTTGTCTTGGTTTGATAAGGTTAATAGCTGGTTTGAGGTAGATTCTAGTTGTATTTTTGTGAAGTACTTGGCATTTGTCATAGGAGAACAGAAAGGCATTCTTGTCTTAAGTTGACTTTGTTCTCCTGCTTTGCATGGAGAACATGGTTAGTCATTTTATTTGTGCCCAGAGTTATACAACTGTTCAGGTAGGAAGGGACTCCTGGAGATGGCTCAGTCCACCTTTTCCTGCACAATGCAGGGTCACAGATCTTTGTGTAGTCCTGTTCTAATACTTGTGGCGATGGGAGTCTTTAACCCTTTTGGCTGTTTTTATTTTAAGGATGGCTAATATTTTCAGTAAAACTGAGCATTTATAGACTCCTTTTTGCTGTCAGGCAAATCTTGCTGCTATATAAACTCTTTGGTCATAGGATCATAGAGTTGTTCAGGTTGGAAGAGGCTTTAAGATTTTTGAATCCAATTGTTAGGCGAACACTGCCGTGCCCACCACTCACTTGTAGATGTGGTGCTCAGGGACAAGTTCTTTCAAACACCTTCAGAGATGGTGATTCAGTCACTTACCTAGGCAGCCTTTTTCAGTGCCTAGCCACTCCTTCAGTGGAGAAATTTTCCCCTTATATACCATCTAAATCTCCCCGGGTACAGTTTGAGGCTATTTTATCCTATAGCTTGTTACTTGGAAGAAGAGACTGCCACTCACCTCATTTACAATCTTTGCAAAAACCATGTCAATGGTTTTGCTGTATCCTCTCTAAGCTTTTATGTTCACTCAGCTGAATGTGTCTTATTTAACAACTGAAGTCTGACAGCTTGTCATGAGTAAAAGGTCTTTATTTCTTCCTTTTTTGCAAACAGAAGATGTTAACTAGCAGAAGGATGTTGCAAGTTTGGGAAAACAGTCATGATTGTTACCTTAGTAACAAGTTGTTTGCTGGGCAGCTTTCAGTACTTGGAAACTCTTCTCTGTTAGACCTAAATGACAACTGATTCTTCTTTGAAAGCCTTATTATGAAAGTTTCCTTAAACACATTGAGATTGTTTTTGACACGGGTTTTAACATAGTTACTGATACCTACTGCACATTGGTTCATCAGCAAGATTTTTTTAAATGTATTGTTAGCTACCCTTAGTTTCTCTTTAAAGAGGACTTGTTTGAAACTCTAGCCTTGATTTGTGCAGCATTTTACTAGTATCACTTATGGTAATATAGTAAATTAATTACTAAACATTGCCATGCTATAATAATGAAGTCAAATTGAGTGCCTCAGCTCTCTAATGCTGTTACGCAAATCTCTGACCTATGTATTTTGCTCTTCTACTTACTGTGGCCTCTTCAAGCATCAGAAGCTCTCTTAACATATACATACTGTTATCCATGTACATACTGTTATCTAATTATAATATCTGACATGGAAAGTTTGTGGCCAACTTCCCTTCTCATTTTAACCAAGGCCATGCCACAACTCAAGTGCAAAGCCCACAGTGCTTCAGAGGTATTCCTTTTCTGTTTCCATCCAGGAGAGAACCTTAGTTCTACCTGTAGTAGACCACACTGTTGAGTGAGCCCAGCAACACCTGGGGCCATATCCACCAAGAAATCTCACCCTCCAACACGTTTTGAAGTGTTTCATGAGTAAGGAGACAGACTCTCATAGATTCCAAAACTTGTCCTGATGATTGTTATCTGAGTTGCTAAGAAAATATGAAATATGCTTGATGAAATGAACTTGAGTATTCCAGACAGAATTAACTGAGCTGCTTTTCAGTAGAAAATGTGTTGTTTCTTTTTCTCTGACCTCAAGCACATGGGAAAGAAGATCGTTTCTAAGCGAAGGGAAAAGGAAATTGTCTCATTTATTAAATCCTTTTCCTATCAGGAAGTATGCATCAGAATTATATGCTTGGCAAGCAAGAGTACATATTTGGCACATACTTCTCTCTTTGTAACTTTAACAGCCTGCCAGCATCGCAGGCAACACTAGCAGCAGTCTGTGTCCCAGACAGTTTTGATTATAAATCCCAGTCTCTGCAGTGGGGCAGAAAGCTCTGTGGGGATGGGTACTAGTTGGTCACCTTGTCTCCTTTTCCTTCTCCAATGCACTGGGGGAAGAGGGGATTAAAAATAGCTTGAGAAGGCGAGATTATGCTTTTAGTGACCCCCTCTGCATCCTAAATATCCTTATCCTTAAATGTCCTGCGAATACTGTCTAAATTTGAGGACAGTCCAGGCTTGTTGTGATGAAACCAATGGTCTGCAATCTAATTGTTTCTGAAAGATCTCATATAAACCATTGTTTGAGTGCACCAACCCCCAGAATTGCGAGTGGTGTTGGCCACACAGGCATTCCAGAAATTTTGAACAGTCTTTTCTTGCTTATCAAATGCAAAGTTGATGGCTAAATGTTTTTTGAAGTTCTGCTGGGTCCAAACATAGTGTTGTGAATTTTAGTCCTCGGTGAGCAGGCCTGTATTGCTTGTTGTGTCATTTGAGGTGACAGTGGCTTCACCTTTTATGCAAGAATGGGGGAAAAAAATAGTTGAGCATGGTTAAGACTTTCTGTGAGAGTGATGCTGAAGTAACTTAGATAATTTAAATGAAGTAAAATTGAAATGTGAAGAGAGCCAAATGAAGAGAGTAGATGCCCTTGTGTGAGAAAGATTGAGGGGAAAATTGGATGTTCAGCTATCCTTTGGCTTTTTTAGGAGAGTTTAGTACCTACAGTGCTTGTTATTTTGGTTTTTTTAGATTCCTAAAATATTAATATAAACATGCTTAACATGATAATACTTTAGCTACCTTATTCAATTTGAATGTTTTATGTCAACTTTTTCTTCTAAATCATTTGAATGGAATAGTTTTGAAATTTTATGGGAACTTTTCATCTATAAAAACATTTTATCACCATTCTGTGGAATGAATACGGAGGATAGAAAATCATGGAATTACAGATGTCTTTCCAACTTAGGCCTTCAAGCGAATTTTAAGGTATTTAAAACTTGCTTTAAAATGTGTAAAGCCTGCCTCTTAAAATCTAGGATATTGAATTTTAATATTGTAGAGGATGAGGCAGACATATTAGTAGTATTTTGAATAATTTTTGCCTGTGAACTGCTTTGATGAAGCAGTTAAGTTACATATTCACCTTTTATTTTAAATATTTTTTCTTAAAAGTTTTTTTTCCTCTGGAAAAAAAACTATGGAGACAAGTTAGCATCTTAAGAGAAAATAGAAGCTTATCTATTGACATTCTTTTCAACTTCAGGTAAGCTATGATTGTGGTCAATTTTTATGGCATGTAGATTTCCTGTCTACCTATTTGGTTGTGTGAAATGTCTGACACTAACAAATTGTTGGTGCTCTTAGCTCAATTTTATCACATATCTGTGTAGGTCTGTGGTTTGGTCTCAAATGTCCACAGCAAGGGAAGCTGAAGCTACAGAGACTGAGAACTTTGCTTCCCTCACATATAGGAAGCTACTCTCCATAATGTAAAGGAATTGGATTGGGTTTTCCTCCAGGGGCAAACTGAAGTGCTGCCAATAAAAGGGCTGTTGCAATACCTGCAGTGTCTTCAGTTTCACTTGTCTGCCACCTGCAAAGTGTTTGTATTGTTTTAGAATCAAGGTTTTGAATGAGATTGTCATGCAGATAATAGGGTTGGGGTTTTTTTAACCTAGTGTGAAGTTTGAAATTCAGTTGATGCTGTAGATACATTTGTCATGTTATTTCCTGAAGATCTTTTACAAGACTAGATTTCTCTGTACAGAGATTCAAAAAGTGGATGCCCAAAGCAAAAGACGGGTCTTCACCTCTAGATACCATAGTCAAGGATCCTGACTCTCATTTCTGTAGACTTGGTATTTCACAGGGGATTGTAACTGTAGGCAAGACAAGGAAACTACCTTAAAGTTTGTTACTGTTTGCCTTAATTGTATCTCATAGGTAATTTATTGAGTTGCTGTTAATTAGCAGAAAATGGTTAGTGTTGCTTTCACAGATTATGTCTGGCCTTATGGCATAAAAACAAACAGGCTTGGTTACTTGTTATTGTTCCTTTGGCAGCAGTTCTCCACTTAGGAAACTTCTGCCACAGTACACACTTCTGTATTCCCCCTTTCCCATACATCAGGAGACTGTTGCTTTAACATTCTCCACACATCCTAGATGTTTATTTCCACTAGGTGGTCTCCCTAAACCCCATATGTGAAATAGTTAATTTTAGGCATCATCTGGGGAGACATATTAAATCAAAGTTGTAAAGAGCAATTGTAGTCTTACTACTTAGTACCCAACATCCTTCTTCTGGGTATGGAACTATTGTTCATTCAATTTGTTAATTTTTAACTAGGTTAGGAGTAGGCATACTTGGAAGTTGAATGATCATTAAGTTGTTTTGTTTTTTTTTTTAAGGGTATTGAATGGTACAAGATTTAACTGGATGGATACCATAATTTAAAAAATGGTGGTGCTGTGTCACCTACCGGCCGAACGATGTACCTGTTTAGTATTCCTGGATGAAAACAACAATAGTTCTTGCTTTAAGACACAAAATTAACTCTCTTGAAATTATTATTGGAAATACTTTATGCCTGTGACATAATTCTAAGCTGCAGAGCTCTTAATGACTGACAGACTGCAGAGGACAGGTTTTAAGCACTTAAAGATTGGTCCTATCCTGAGATGTACTAGGACGTTGTAGATGTTGCAGATACCAAGAAGAGTGATGAAGGGGAAAGGAAGATGTCATATGCCATATTTTTTAGAATATATATATGGGCCAACTCTGTAAAATGCAGGTAGCTGGTGGCAACACTTCAGTTAAGTGAGAAGAAGGAAGTTAAAGAAGGAAGAATTTATAGTATAGCTTTGCAGTATAATTGCAGACCTATCACAGAAGAATGTTTCCTGAGGCACTTCAGGAGGTTCAAGTGAAATAATTCACAGTGAATTTAGCAGTAGCTGGAAAAAAACTAATTTATTCTTGTTCTGTTTCAGTAGTAGCCTGTTTTCTTTCTCTACCCACCTGAAGAATGAAGTTTAACTGAAATGCTCTTGTGAGGGCTGATTGGAACGATTGTACAGTAGTTTGCCAAACAGCTGGTTTTTTTTAACCAAAGGTTAACATGGGGGACAGAGTAATAGTTTTAATGTTTTTGGAAGGCTGAGGTATAAACAGAGTTTAATTTTTTAAACAAAGCATGTAACAGATTTTGTCACTGAATTGATCTGTAGTGTGGGGGCTGATAAGGGCAGTAAAACCTCTGGCTAAAACCAAAGGATAAGTCTTGCTGGGTGAAGGCTCTGTTTTGTCTTCTGTCACAAAGGCTGCATGAATGGGTCAGGATGCTGACACTGAGTGTGGTCTGCAGCCCACTCCTCTGCATCCTGCCCCTTCCTGTACTGGCACTTTCAATCATAAGGGAGGGTAAGAGAACAGCATGTTGTTACAATAGTGACATAATTTGTTTTTTGTTTTTTTTGCAAAAGGCATAGGCAAGCTAAAGCAAAGCTCCTGTTTCTGATCTGATTGAAAGTGGGCAGGTCTCTGAGCAGCTGTCAAAGGTTGTGCGTTTGGACAGAGGGAAGTCAGGAGTACAGTATGCAGGCAGCAGGACAGTCACATCAGGAGGCCAGGGATGTCACTGGGACTCCTAAACTATGGAAAGATGGAAGTTGGAGCTAGTAATGTTGCTGCAGCAAAAATAAATTTGACTGGAAAGAGCTACTTTTGTCAGTACTGCTGGGAAGCCCTTAATTTATGCTGCACTCTCCCTAAACTTTCAAATGAATTAAATGACTAATGGTCTTAGTCACATGACTGGTGTCTTTTAACAGAATAGACAAACTAAATATCAGCTGTGCTTAAGTGTCTTTGTGATTTGCTTTTGAAAATGCATTCATAATAAGTAATGTGCATCTCCTCTTATAGCTTTTGTTTTCTTTAAGTTTCCTTTTGATTCTTTGGCTTATCAGGATGGTAGAGATAGAATAAAGGTTTGAAGAAACCTTCAAAAGCTTTAGTGTTTCAATAATGTGTACAAAACTTTAAGGTAAAGTAATTTGAGAAATGTGCTTGACCTATGATACTGCTCTAGCTTGCTGTTGGAATTGGAGGAACTAGCCAAACCAGTAAATCCACTGTGTACAAAACAGTATTCTGGAAAAAGGCCTTCAACAAATCCTTTATAAATCAAATAAATGTGTTAACTACCATTCAAGTCTTCAGTTTCTCAAAGAAAAGGCAGAATAATCAATCTAATATTAGAATAAAGGTAGTTTTGTCATGGCAATAGAAAACTTCTTACTATCAAAGATTTCACTGGTCAAATTTGTTTCTTTCTAGTATTTCTGGAGGCACAAAATGTTCACCTTCAAGATTATTTTCTTATTCTGTAGTACAACCACTTGAAGAGAATTTGTGGTTAGTATTTGTTGTACCTGAGATATTACTTGAATGCCAGTTTTGGGGTTGCCCTGGCAATGGTCTCTGAAATGATCAAATGCATCTTCTATAACTTTTAATGAATGTAGCATCATTGAAAGATACTTCTATTTCTGCAACACGGTTTACTTCAAACTGGAACTGATTATATATTTATGTTCCATTCCCAAGGCAGCATAAGGTTAGAGATATTGATAAGTTGGTCACTGCAAAGTAAGGTGCTGCTGTCCCAGGATGAAAGAAGTTTTCTTTGAAAATTTTATTTCTATGGAATAACTTTCTCATTTTGTTGAGTCTGATGCAAACAGTTGCATTGTGTATTATGCATTATGTACAGTCAATGTATTAGAATTTTGAAAAGGAGAATAGGAGTATCTGAGTACAGGTTTAGTCTCTTCTTCCTTATAGCAAGTATTCCTTTATCTTGAAATTTTCAGAAATACACATTGTGTAAATAGATACTGAAATGGATCTGGTTTAACAGGCAGTAGGAAGCTAAATAACTTTTAGTTGTCCTGGGCCATCCTAAAGTAGCACTGCTGTCAAGTGACACTGAACCTCATTTCCCTGTGACTTCATACCAACATTTTTGTTCAGCTGAGTGTCCAGGAGTTGCACAATTTCTTAGAGTAAAGCATTAGCAGTGGTTTGTGAGAGGGAGTGTTGAGTGCAGTGAATCCACATGGATTCTCTGTCATCTTGGGATGATGCTATGATGTCCCTCATGGCTCATGGGAATTCAGGTGACCATATTTTGCCCCTGTGGTAGCCTGATATTGATAATATAATTTGGAAGGGAGCCCACTTGTAGCTGCCTGAAGATACATTTACTATAATTGTCTGGGACCACATAGCTGCTCAAGGGGTAAAGTGGAGCCAATTAGTTAGGCTTTTGTCTTATTTACATAAATATATTTGTCTCATCCTTATGTCCATGGAGAGAGGTTTTTGAGAAACAACATTGTACTTCAGACTTAATTATGAAACTGAAGACTTCTGTAAAAATGACAACTGGCAATTTTTTGGAATGTATAGATAATCTATATTAAATATCTGTATAAGGTGTATATAGTGAGGGACATTGCCATCAGTGCTTTCTTATTGGAAGCAGCTTGTAGATTGGGGAGGTAGCAGGGACACAAAGTCGAAAATTTAACAAACAAACCAATGATCAAAAGCCACCTTTTTTTGAAGAGAAGCCTGATAGCCTGATTTTGCAGATGAGATTGCTGAGGTGAATTTTGTTGCTTTGTCTTGTTCAGAATTTACTTCTCCTAATATCTAAGTGACAGAATTAAATTTTGAGTGCATGAGTCCCCAACCTGAGTGTTGCTGGACTAGATTCCAGCCATGGAGAAGAGTTGGTGTGTTTGCTTATCGAGGCGCTCGTGTGTCTGACCTAACTGAGCCTTAAATTCCAGCTTTTGTTCTCGGGCTCTTTCTGAAGGCTTGTCAGACTGTAGTACTGACCACAGCATGAGAAATTACCTCTCAGTGACTACTTTGGAGTATTTAACAGTAGCAGTTTTTGGAGCCTGGAAAAATTTGTTGTAGAGTATTGGCTTGGTTTAAAGTTAGATCAATTCCTTCAGGTAGTTGTGGTGCTGCTCTATTGCTTTACCGTCTTGGCACCTGGAAGTTGAATGCTATAGTGATTTGTAGCTTAGTGGGAATGTAAGCAGGAGTTTTGCTATATTAATCTATTTGTGCTTATAAAGAAATAACTCAAAGTATATAAATTTTTTGTAACTGGGAAAAGTCATAGTTTGTGATACCAAACATTTTAGAGGCCAAATTAAACTTCTCTAAATGGGGGGAATAGGCATGATGCTCCTCATACCAGCTTTTGTGCATATATGCTTAGAGCTCTGATACACTGTGGGATACACTGTGGCTTTCTTATGGAAGTTGCTTATTAACTTTTATTGTAAAAGCAGTTGCATTCAAAACAGGTTTTCTTCTAGCAGCCAAAAAATCGCTTTAAAACAAGAAATACCTAAGCAGCTGCTTAATACATTGGCTGTATTAATTAACTAGAGTGCATTGTATTACATAATTGATTGTTCATGTGGAAGATTAATTATACTTGTAGGCAGATCTTAGTGCAGTAATCAAGAAATTACCTATGATTTGTGTGGGAATCTTCTCTGGCGAAGTTAAAGACCTAGTCTCTGTATGTTGAGAATTGCAATGCTGGTTTGGTCAAGTACACTGTGGAACACAGCCCAATACAAATCAGAATGCCCCAGTTTCTGCAGTACTTCTATGATTTTTCTCCAGATAAGTGTGTGAGGCTTTGGCAGGACGTACAGTGATTTCTGCCATGTCTCCCACATAGGTTACCCTGTAGCATCATACTACTGCCAAAAGGATAGGTGGGTGAGGCTTCTCTGGCTTGCCAAGGAACTTAATGGCTGAGTGCTCAAAGTGATGCTTCTGTAGTTGGATTTCTTTTTAAAATAGGGGTAGACCGTTTCTAGGTTTAGCTGCATATCCTGACTGAAAATGTTAACGCTGAAAATCTGAGATTTTTTAACTACCACATTTTTAATTATATCCTGTTTTTAAAATGGATCAAATGTTGTGCATACAGCACATAAAAAGGCAGAATTCAGTGAGTTAGTCTAGTTCTAAAAATGAAAATTTAGTTTCATCAATTATCAGTTGAAAATTCTTAAAAGGCTTTAGGATTTACAATAATCTGAATGGTTTTCTGACCAACCTTTATTATACTAGAAATTTATGTGATGCCTTATATAGGAGGGTGTTTCCTAAGGAATCCTTGGTTGTATGAGAGAGATAAGACTATAGGATACAGAATAACAAAATGGCTGGGCTTGGAAGGGGCCTCTGGTGATCAGCTAGTCCAACCTCCCTGCTAAAGCAGATTCACCTACAGGAGGCTGTACAGGATCATGACCTGGCATATTTGGTGGAGGGTATGGAGCACAAGCCCTACGAGGAACGACTGAGGGAGTTGGAACTGTTTAGCCTGGAGAAAAGGAGGCTCAGAGGTGACCTTATCGCTCTCTACAACTTCCTAGGAAGTTGTAGTCAGGTGGGGGTTGGTCTCTTCCACCAGGCAGCAACTGACAGAACGAGAGGACACAGTCTCAAGCTGCATCAAGGGAGGTATAGGTTAGATATTAGGAAGAAGTTTTTCACAGAAAGAGTAATAAAGTTGTGGAATGGACTGCCTGGGGAAGTGGTGGAGTCACCATCCCTGGATGTGTTTAAAAAAAGGCTGGATGTGGCACTTGGTGACATAGTCTAGTTTAGTTGAGGTTCTAGGGCAAGGGTTGGACTAGATGATCTTGGAGGTCTCTTCCAACCTAGTGATTCTGTGATTCTGTGATATTTTGACTATCTCCAGAAAAGGAAACTCCACAAACTCTTGGGGCCGTATGTTCTAGGGCTCTATCACCCTAAATAAGTTTTTCCTCACGTTCAGGTGTTTATCTGTTGCCCCTTGTGCTGTTGCTGGACTCCACTGACAAGTCTCATGCTACCCTCTTGACACCCACCCTTAAGATGTTTGGCACATTGATAAGATCCCCTTGGTGGTCTCCAGGCTAAATAGTAATGCCTCTGAGGGATGTTCCTGTTCCCTAATCATCTGCAGAGCTCTCACTTTGACCCTCTCTAGTGGAGGGGCAGAATCTGTTCCCTCCACTTGCTGACAGTGCTCTTCCTAATGCACCCCAGGACACCATTGGCCATCTTTGCCACAGAGGCACTGCTGGCTCATGGTCAGCTGCTTGTCCACCAGGACCCCCATGTCCTTCTCCACAGAGCTGCTGCCGGTCAGCTTCTGATTCCTACTGATGCACATGGTTTTTCCTTACTAAGTGTGGAACTCTAGGCTTCATTGGACTTCGTTAGGTTCCTCTCTGCTGAACTCGTTAGCCTGTCTAGGATGTGCTCAATGGCATACATATGTGTGTGTGCAAATGTTTAAAAAAGTGTGTATTGGTGTAACTCCTGTTTGTAATAGCCCATACATAACAACAGTTCTTGGGTTAGAAGTGCATGCAGGTGTATTGTTCTGACTGCTGTTTGGCAACTTCTGACTCTTGTACAGCCTGCTAGCTCCCAAGTCTTAGTGTACCTTCTGCAGCTTTTACACTTTCAGTGATAGCTGTTCTTGTGGCCTCAGCACAAACAGCTATGCTGCTTGCATCAGATGCCCTGTGAGCTACTATGATAATATTAAAATGACACTTTCTTCCATAAGCACCTTATTGGCATGAGATATTATTACTGTAGTTGAATATTAAAATTTGAAGTTTTAATTAGCCTACTGTCTGTGAGCATGTGTTGAAGTAAATACTAAAACTATTGCTTGAAGACTTTCCTTTGTTTCTCCTCTGAAAATACAATGAAAGACTGAGACTTGCAGATTTAGCCTATGGATAGTCAGAGGAAAGGAACTTGTTTGTTCACAGGCTTTCCAGGAGCTCTGTAATGGATCTCTCGTGGCTGATGCATGTGACTATGTTGCTTGTAAATTGACCATGCTTGAGTGCACTGATGATAAAATAAATGAGTGGATTATTTTTCACAATAGGCTGTTATGACTGACAGTGATTAAATTATGAGAGAGTGCAGAACACATTCTTTGAGTGACTAAAAAGAGAGTTGTCTCTTCAAAGCAGCGGAGAAAGTACATTGAGTTTCTGTGTTCCTATTCTGAAAGATTAAAGTGATGCATAAAGGAAATGCTGAGCACTATGACAGCAATGTAAGTTGACAAAGTCCTAGTTTCAGTTATGGTGAGTGTTAGCATGTTTGAACTTAGCTGCCAAAGACTTGGAATAGGTCTCCTGGGTCATCAAGAATTGAAAAGAAACATCACCTATTTTAAGACTTTTGCAAGTGTCATTGAAAGGTTGCTTTGCTTTGTTAATCCTGTTGCTTTTTAGGGAAAGTGCCCCCAAAATATAATTTCTTTGTATTAAAAACCCCCCACTTAATTTGTGTTTAACACAGCTAGTCCAGAAATCGATAGCCATTCATTTTTATCAGATTTTCTTGACTAAGTTGTTTACAGTTTTTTCACTGTAGCATTACTATGTAGGTCAGATTTGATCATCCAAGGTAGGGGAACTCTGAAAGCTGTTGTAGCTTTTGCATTACAACAAACAAATGAGCATAAAGTGTGTGTGTTTACAGCATGCATCCCTGACTCTTACAGTAATACCTGCTTTTATTCAGACATATGATACTGAGTATTCAGTTAGTCAAACATGTCTAGTTTATTAAGAATTACTATTAATCACCTAAAACTTCTTGAGCTATTTTGATTTGTGCTGCCGAGCATCTTGCCTTTCCCATGCTCCTGAGAAGTAGGGCTTGTGTGTCCCTCCAGCAAAGTACTGGAGCAGAGGGGCTGCCAGCCTTGTGGAACACTGTCTTAGGGTCAGTATCTTAAGGCACTGAGGTGTCATGAATGGAAGAAAGGAGTGCAGTAAGAAGAGGAACACTCCCCTAACTCATTTTTGTCTAAAATGCTTAATGTTTTTAATAGATCTGATGGTGTAAAAATGTATTTTGACATTAATGTTGGGAAAGGTTAAATTTTGTTGCACGTTGCCAGTAAAGAGGGATTAATCTGTGTGGTCTGCCCTGTGCAAGAGCCCAAAACTGGCTAGATTCTGGATTCCTTTGGCTGCAACTGTTTGATCTGCAGAAAGATGCTGAAAAATCTTAATGGGTAGTGAGAGGTCAAGAAAATTCAGTCTTAAATTAAGAGGAGGTTGATATTCAGTCTGAAATTTGTTGTGCAGCTGCGCAGCTCCAATGCAAAGGGAGCTTGTTTGAAGTCCTTTGGCAAGGTGGAACTATCATGCACACTTGCTTGTAGGGAATGTTGTTCACTTTACTTCTATGTTATTCAGAATTTGTGTGAAAGGGTTCCTTGGAGGGCTGAAGATCCTGAGCAAAGTGTTGGATATTCACATGAGATTTGCATGAAGGGCACTAACTGGGAAATGGGAGTTAACAGTTAGTTTGAAACTCTACCCTGTTCACTGAGATGTTTTCTGAGTGGACAATCTGGTTCAGTAATAGTTACTAAAAAAATAAATAAAATGGTTTCTGCTATTACTGAATAATGGCCCTACCTCTGTTATAACAAGGAAATTATGTTTAGGTGGGCTGAGAGTAAATTACCAAAGGCAATAAAAATGCTGTTCTGCTTAAATTTTTTGTCTGAGATGCATGTAACATTACTGTCTTCAGCTACCTAAAGAACTAAGATTTTTCACATTTGTTTTTTGTGCTCATCAACTCTTTAATAAGATCTTGGCACAACCCAAGATTGTTAAGGTAATTAATAATAATTATCTATGAATAGGGCATAGGCAGGAGGACAGCCTCTTGTAATGTCTGTTTTTTAAGTATATAGACTATATATTATGACCATCAGAGAATCCTGTTACATAAGTCATTATTTTTTTCTTTCATGCTTCACCCACCAAGAATACACACATGATTTCAAGCATGAAGAGAAATCCCTGCATTTAAGGACAAGTCTGTGGTGCTACTCAGTTTATTAAACTTAATATACGAATAGGATAATGCAGATTAGATCCTTGTTCTGCTGAAGTCTAGGTGAGAACAATATGGAGATTTGCTAACATATCCTTTAGGGATCAGAATTTGCTATATCTTCTTTGGCACTGGTGACAGCCAGGTTAAAGCTACAGGAGGGTGTGTTTTTTATATAGTAGTTATGCTTCATGTTCATACTGGAAATAAATCTTTTGGCTCACTAAGAGCACCTCTGAATCAAGATTGCAGCCAAAATACTCCTGCCTAGTTACTCATTGCCTTCTTGCTGTTTACATATTTATAATTTCATGAAGGTAAGGGAAATGAAGTTTGACAGACATTCTTTTCAGTGGTCAAGTCTATGCTATTTTTGGATGTTCTTAGGTTGTGCTTATTCTACAGTCAAAAATGTGACTGCAGCTTCTATTGATGTAGCTAAGGAATTGGATGAGGTACCAAAAATGCTGCATCTTGGGGTACTGGTCTGAAAGTGTAATGGTGATATCTGAGTTTTACAGTTCTTCCTTTTTGACTATTAGTTTGTGAAGGAGGACTAAAGTGGTACTTGCTCCTTTTTTGATACTGGTGAGAACACATGTTCTCTAAAGACTTGTGATTTTTCAAAAGGGAAATCATAGATTGTTGAGTAGGAAGGGACCCATCAGGACCAAGGCCAACTCCTAACATTTGCCCTTGTTAAATTTCATATTGGTGATTGTTCATCATTTGTCAAGGTGTGTCTGCAGGGCCTCTCTGCCCCTGGAGGGAGTTGACAGCTCCTCCTTTAAGTCCTGTGTCCAAATCATTAATGAAGATGAAGAGAACTGGGCTGAGGATGGAGCTCTGTAGAACCCCACTAGTGGCTGAATGCCAGCCTGATATTACCCCATTTGCTATAATATAAATCTTGGAAAAGAAATTCACATTTTTCAGTAATAGCATTTTCTGTGATATGGTTAGATCAGCAAAAATGTCAGGTATTGATGTTCTTTATTAGTTACCAGTCTAAAGGCAAGTTCATGTGCTGATGTGTGTGTCCAGATTAGCAGTGTTAGCTGTGCTATAGCATGTTCTATCTTAAGCTGTATGTAGTTTTGCTTAGGGTATAAACGCTGCCTGTTCAGTATTGACTATAGGTGTTTGGACACAAAACCAGAACTTGGAAGAGGGGTGGCTCAAACTTCAGTTGGATACCCTTGTACTAATAAATGAATCCATGCCAAGCTTCTACCAAGCCTGGTAAAATCTATAATATGTATTCTTACCCTTCAAAAAAGGATGACAGACTGTTAGTGCTGTGGTAGAGCTGTAAAAGACCAATGGAATTATCTGATATGTGTGTAAAAGATTAGTGAGTAGAACTGGGGAAAAGACGTTGCTGCTTTGTATACTGTAAGTGCCCCTGTGGGTCCACCATGTGGTATTTGAGTATCACGACAGCAATGCTGAATGTAATATTACATTATTGCTGAAATAAATCCATTTTAGCAACTATTGAACAAAAAGAAATTAATATTATAGAGAAAAATCAAGAAAACATCTACATGCAGGCATATGCACACAGTTTGATAGAGCATTACTGCCAACCAATTGAAATTACAGTATGTATTCTTTATGATAGTTTTATCAAATTGTCTAAACACATGGGTTGTACCAATCCTGAGAAATAGTGCCCTCCCACAGGCTCTGCTGACCCTAAGAGATAGCAAGTTTTTGGCTCCCTTGTTGGCAAATGTAATGAATAGTGGCTACAGGGTAACTGATTCAAGAGTAGGATGTGTAATGTATTGGGATACTCCTGTTTAAGAAGTGCATCTTTTCTGTTTTAGTCCGTAGTCTGTTCTAGTTCTATTTAGAATGTATCTTAAAGCTGACAACTAACCTTGAGGGTTTTTTCTTGCTTTGCTATATGTAGAATTTATGATTCCTGATTATTTCAGAAAAAAACCTCTCACTTTATTTTTGAAAGGTTGGACTGAAGACTTTAAGGGCTTCACAGATGTCTCAAATGACAACTTGGAAGATTTTTAGTTTATGGTGTATTATGGTCATTTCATTAAAAAACTTAAAGATTTTAACACTTAAGACTGGTTGTCAGATCTGGTTGAGTGTCTGTAACTAAAGCAGTCTGAAAGAATTTTAAAAGCACAGAAATCAAAATTTCTTAACAAAGTAATGTATTTTTTCCTCTAAAAACCACTTATAAATATTAGCTTTTTTCCATGAACCTGGTATTTGAATGTTAAAGACTTCTCTTGGATCATTCTCAAAGTGCTCAGAGCTAGAAGAAAAGCTTACTCTAACAGAGCTTCTTAATTTGTTTGCATTCCTCTTATTCTTGCTTTCCTGAAGGGATTAAGCACTAAGTAGAAGAAATACTCCACATCTTCCAAAAAAACTTCAGTATTCTTTCTTATTCTTTCTTTTTCTTCAGGCCTGTAATGCTAGGAATTAGTGAAAAGACAAATGGTATCCTTCCCTCTTACACTTTTTCTTCTGATAATTGATTTTTGTGCCTGCTGGGTTTATTTTCACTTACTGTAGGCTATATCTATTTTCATATACTAAAGGATTACTATGGATTAGTTAGAGCCAACTCTTAGAGTAGTGTCATGGTTAAAACTGAGAGAAGTAAAAGAATGTGATGCTTCTACTACCTCTGCATGAGGTCTTTGAACAGTAGAACCTGCTCCGAGTTGAGTAATGAACAATATATGTTTTTGCTGAAACTTTATATTTCTTTGAAATAAAAAAAAAGTTACTCCTGAAATAAACATAGTTTTCAATTAGAGTGAAGATGAGGGATATTCTTTGTCTACTGGGCATGAGCAGATTGCAGCTCTCTGCGTATCTTAACATGCACCGAGATTAGTGTATCCTGTGCAGCACAGCATGCTGCTTAAACCCTGGCTCAGATTGAGCAGTTGTAAAATGGATTGGTGATTTAGGCTATTCATCCCAGCCATGACAGTTTAAAGGAGGTCAGTGACAACGTCAACAGGGCATACAATCCTTTTCTTCCATATAGGCTTTGCCTTGGGTTTTTTGTCAGGCAGAAACGGAACTATTTAGTCTTTCTACTTTCATCTCCATTGCATTGATCAGGGGCTGTTCTGGAAGAGATTCCTTGTAAAAGCAAGTCTTGTATGTGATGCCTGTAATCTCTTCATCTGGGGAATGCAGAGGTCTTTGTAGGCTACAGATCAAGAACGTAATCAATGCACGTTTTTTTAAAACAAGATACCCCAGGAGATCAGAAAAGTGTCATGATTTTTAACATTCTCAGGTTTTATTGTCACTCTGTTTTAAGAATATATCTGTCACTTCTCCAGGGGTGAGGGATGTTGGGAACAGTAACCGGAATGTATGTTGTGATGCACTGAAGAGGATGAACTGAATCTGTCTCAGCCTCCCAGGACATCTTTGATATATTGGCTATACTGGTTTCCAGTTGCTTTGGACAGAAGGGAATTCCCCATACTAGGTAGCAGTGTAGTTCTCATTAAAACATTAACTGCAGAAAAGCATTCTCTATTTATGAAGCAGCTAAATTCACATAATATTGAATATTATATATTTGCCTGTGGCTTAAATGTGCCAGTTGAACACCTTTTAACTACTACATTTCAAAATTTTTTTGTTTTAATCAGTTGACAAAGAGGTATATACGTAACTTTGAACAGTTTATTTTGCTTGTTTTTCTGTGGATGTGATTGGAAAGCAAAATCCAGCTTGCATATTGAATTGTTTGTGTTCTTGAGGTGAGTTGTTTAACTGCCTTGGATGTAAGCCAGGCTTTTGACACAGTTTGGCGCTCTGGCTTTCTAGCAATGGTGATGGAATTAAGAGTGGAAGGCATAGTACTTAATTGATAATCAGGAAGATTCTAAAAAAAGCAAGTAAGATTAAGTGAAGGTAAAAGAGGGGAGGGAGAAGAAAAGAGGATGAAAGAGATGCTTGTACATGAAACTCATATGAAGTATGAAGGGTTTGAGCATGTTGCAGATGGTGAAGCTTACATGTCATAGCTTAAAACATCCTTGTTGCTGTATCTTGGGAGTTCTGGGGAGTCTGTTTCCTGTTAGAAGATTTTGGAACCTTGTGCTTCAACATAGTTCTTTCTTCACAATTTCCATCTAAATGTCTCATTGTATGACTATATGTATTTAAAAGGCTTAAGTGTGCATCTCAGCATGGAGTAGCACAAGCTGGTAACACATTTTTACAATAAATGTTGTTCATATAACTTAGAAGCTTTTTTTGAAGTCTTCCTGGGTCGTTTAGCATACTTTACGTTTTATGTAAATTTTATGTACATTTTATGTAAAGTATGGTACAATATTTTGGTTATAACCTTTTTGGGGAAAAAAATTCTCTTCATCAGGTTTTAACTCTTATTTGGCAGTAGCACCAAGTGTGCTGTATTACTTATCTGTATATATTAAAAGGAATACTCTGTTTCATTTTCTGTTTTCCTTTCCCAGTGAGTTTACTTCAATATTTAAAGTTTTTATCACAAGTGTTGCAGTATTCTGTAGACATATGCAGTCTAAAATTCATTCTTCTTTGTTAAAGACAATGAAACATTGTTGTAATTGGCATGAGAAATGCTGCAGTTTTTCTTTGTGGAAAAAGGACTGTATATTCATTTTGCTTAAAGTATTGAATTGTTTCTGTACAAGTGTGGTCGTGGTGATTAATTAAGTCTTCTTACACAAAGCCCCTAGAAATATTCGCTGTCAGTATTTAAGAACAGGCCTCGAAATATTATGTTTTTTTGTTTCTATGGCTGTCTTTGAGCCTGTCTTGTGTGTCACTTTCTCTTCATAGTGTTTGAGTTTCTTTATCTGTAAAATTATTTTTTACTAAATCAAGAGTATTTTGATAGATGGATTGGTTTTATAACTACCACAAAACATTTGGCTCATCTTCAGGTAGATATTTTACACAGGTGTTTGGTCTTTGAGCCCTTCAACAAAATGCAGATGGGATATAATTTATAGTGTTTTAATACCAGAAAGAAGTGTACTATCTAGGAACTAGTGAGCCAAAGATGTAGTTGGGTTGTTGAGGTATTGTGCCTCTAATCTTGATGTTGAATGGAATTGAAACACTTAAGGACGTATAGGTAAGCCAGAAAAACCAAAAATGAACTAATCACAATTGTTATTTTATGGATTTGGAGATACAGTAACCCAGTTTTTCCAGGAAGTACGACTTTTCACCTAATTATTTAGGCAATCCAAACCAAGCATTTGCTGCTTAAAAATAAATACAGAAAATTACTACAAGTGCAAAGGAAGGAGCTCTCTGTTCAAATCTTGCAATAGAGGAACAAGCCTCAAAACTTGTCAGGAAGTAAATACAAATACAAAGAAGTTATTGGAAGAGTCTTAGAAGTGAGGGGCATAGATTTGCTGTGTCTCCTGCAGCCTAGCACTTGAAGGTCCAACACTTGGAGATCTTGTGGGCTGACCAATAGCTTTTATGGTACAACTTAGCCTGTACTGGGGTTCTGGTGTCTTCCCACCCTGGCCCCCCTCTCTGGCCTCACTGCAGTTTTTTGGCTGTTAGACAAATCATGACTTTCTTTCCTGTTTTGTCTTCAGTGTCTGTTTCCTGCTTTCTCCTTCCCTCCCCCACTCCATTTTTTTTTCTTCTCTTCTCCTCACTTTCTTTCCAGTAGTGTCATGACTTTTCTTTCATGCTAGCTTATTTTTTCACCATAATAAAAGGAATACAGGAAGAAAGAGTTGAGAGCTCTAGCATCAGTCCTTCCCTTTTAGTGGGTCTCTGTATCCGCTTTTTAGGGAATTTGAGATGTTAATTTGCATGGTACTCATACTGTTTACTAAAACTCAAGTTTTGTCACATGACTGTATTTCACCCATCTTAACACAGAGACAGATACATATATTTTCAAAATGCTATGAGTTTTCATGCTTTTATTTGTTGAGGTTCATATGTTTAGGCAGACTTCTCAGACTTCATCTGGACCAGTCCTTGGTCTCTGACATTGCACTTTGGGAACTATTCAAGTAACATTGATTTCTGAAGGAACTTCTAACTTCAAACAGGACTGAGTCTCTTGTCCTTGTTGTTTTAATATATGCATTCTCTTGATTTCAGAGAGGAATATAGTCTTGCAAAACGCCTCAGTTGTTAACCAGGATAACATGGTCAAAAAAACCCAAACAACTAGTTTAATGTTTGTATGCTAATACCAGTTTTCCCTTTCTCATTGCTTTATATTTTGAAGTGCTTAGGGGTTAAAAAAATCTTAGAAAAGATGAGGAAATCCACGACTACGAGATCAAACATGATCTTGGATTTCATATTTAATGCAAGGGAAGCATATTCATAGAGAACAGCAGGGTAAATGCTTTCAAGCATTTCAGTCAGCACCTGAACTGATGAGGCCAACAGGAAACAGAGAAACCATCAAACCAATGCAGACTGGGAATTTCATTCAAATAGGTCTTTGGCATGGAGTTCATAATGTCATGCTGTATGTGTTTGTGTAATAAAAGTGTAACAATAAGTTGTTATCAACTTGGATTTGCCTTTGCCTAGGAATGTTTCAAAGCATTGAAACTTACCTGGGTGTGCAAAATGAGAACTGAAAATGTAGCACAAGAAGGCTGAATAAAGACTCTACTTAGTTTGGCCCGAAAGCTTCCTGTAATGACACACCATCCCCGTCCTTATGTGGTCATTAAAAGGCTTTTCTGCAACGGGTGGGGCTGCTCTGGTAAACTGCAGTTTGTGATGCATGTTATTATATTTATATAGGAATGTCACTGCAGTTGTGGTTTGGCAACTCCACGTACTTTTTTCCTTGTCTAGAGGACAATTTTAAATACTCCTCCCCACCTTGTTCTTCGTCTTCACAAATAAATTATTCTTTTAAGTCTTTCTTATCTGTTGTCATTCCCCAACTCTCCAAAGAAAACTTTGTATAAATAGTTACTCCCTTGGGACTTCCATGCATATCCTGTTATCTGTTTTATATTACAGTATTTCATGCTGGGAATGTCCTTCCAAAAAGCACAAAACAGCTAAAGCACTTAGATGACTGATAAATATGTTAAGTGCTGAAGTCCAGGCACAAACCCAGCATTATTAATGTTATCTTTTGCCTTTTTTTTTTTTTTTTTTTTTGCTGTTAGGCTTGTTTCTGACCTCTAGATTCGTAAATGAAGTAGGCTCACTTCACTTTGTCTAGCCTGGAGATGTGGCAGTGATTGCAGTGTTGTTAGTTGTGAAGCCACTGCCATGAAAAGAAGGAAACTTTTAGAAAGTTGCTCATGTTTTCACTTTTCTAATCAAATACCAGCATTCAGAAGAGCCCATGGGAGCGATGAAGTTTTGGCTGCCAGTTTTATTTGCTCAGCAAAGAGGCATCTCCACTGCTTTTGTTGCTTGGGATTGGCAGTGCTAGCTCCCACAGGAGCAGTCAATGCATACTTCTTCGAAGAGCAGTATTATCTGTAGTTTGAGTACTTTCTTATAGTCTTATAGATTCCAGTAAATGTAAGTATGTAGGAAATAGTTTGCAGTGTTGTGCTTTACACATAGAATTTGAGGTGTGGATGATAAACACTGAGCAAATTGGTTCTGCTTTTTGAAGGGAATACTTCTGTTCCAGTACTACATGAAAGACTTAACTTGTGCTAGCTGCAAATGTAAAGAATAAAATAACAGAAAAGATTGAAGTTTGAGGCATGTGGACTAGCACTCAGGAAATATGGAATAGCATTTACTCATTGCAGCAGGAATTGAGAACTATCCTGATTTTAATTATTTTTCATCTGTGGTAGTTGTTTTGTGTTGGTTTGGGTGTTTTAGTTTTTTTTGTAAAATAAACCATACAATTAATCACCTGTTTGCTTACTTTGATGTGCCTTAAGATCTCTGCAGGTCCTTCAGCAGTTGAAGTAACATACCCAGCAAAGAGACAGCTGCAACTTACCTGCAGAAGTCCAAAAGTATTTCACAATATCACAGAATCACAAACTAGGTTGGAAGAGACCTCAAAGATCATTGAGTCCAACCCATACCCTAACACCCCAACTGGACTATGGCATCAAGTACCATGTCCAGTCTCTTTTTAAACATGTCCAGAGATGGTGACTCCACCACCTCCCTGGGCAGACTATTCCAATACTTTATTATTCTTTCCGTGAAGAACTTTTTCCTAGTATCTAACCTATACCTCCCTTGGTGCAGCTTGAGACTGTGTCCTCTCGTTCTGTCAGTTGCTGCCTGGTGGAAGAGACCAACCCCCACTTGACTACAACCTCCTCCCAGGAAGTTGTAGAGAGCGATAAGGTCACCTCTGAGCCTCCTTTCCTCCAGGCTAAACAACTCTAACTCCCTCAACTATTCCTCATAGGGCTTGTGCTCCAAGCCCCTCACCAGCCTTGTTGCCCTCCTCTGGACAAGCTCAAGCATCTCCATGTCCTTCCGAAACTGAGGGGCCTAGAACTGGACACACATATAGCTTCAAACTCTGCACTGATTTGGAATTTGGACTAAGTTTTTTTTAAGATGACTTGCCGGGGATGCCATTTAATCAAGTATTTGAAGCTGACTGCGTTACTGCTGGGAAGTGGTAGCATTACCAATTTTTGCATTTCATTTTGCATCCTGATTGAGGAAAACGAACTCTAAAAAAATGAGTAGCTGGAGAAGGTTCTACACCTGTCCTATGTATAAAAGGCCTTGTAATTTTATTGTCACTCTTTCCAGATGGGTTTCCCTCAGTAATGGCAAACATCAAGCAGTATTGTTAGAGAGGCTTGCTGATGAGAGCTGTACCCTGTATGATGCTTATATTTGACAATAGCAAAACGAAGTCCTCTTTAAAATGGAAATACAGAACTGATGTTACTGCCAAAAAAGACGCTTTTGTGGTTGTTTGCACCCTAAAGCTCTGTAAACAACATTCATCTACAGAAGTCTAGTTTTGTACATGATAGAGCAAACCGTGTTAATGCATTTGTCCGTTGGTTTCTAGCCATTGTTCCTAAGTTGGATTAGCTGAAATAAAAAGCTAACAGACATTTTGAATGTGATCTGAGTAGTGTCCACATCTAAGTGACATTCAGCCTCAGCGTGCTGGTGAAATAATGTTAATGGCTGGTATCTGCTTATGGATGTGACTTTTAAATGTGCTTGTCACTATCAAACACAGAGACCAGTTGATTTTTTTTTTTTTTTTTTTTCCCCCTGACATTGAATCCTGGTATTGCAGAGATTTCCCTTTCTGCCTGCTGTTGTACACTTCCTAAATGCGTGAGAGGGTAATAATTCTCTATATGACTTCCACTGAAGAGGAAATAGATACTTGTCAAAACAATCATGTGCATCTGGAATTCCCACATCCGGAAACCTTATTACACTGAGGCCTCTCAGTTTGCACTGCAAAAAATACTAGTACATCATTTTTTACCAAGTTGGCAATAACCGTGTTATTGTAAGTACCTGGGAAGCATATGGTACGCAAGGGTGAACTTAATGTTGTCAGTATAAAAGGAAACTGCTTTTAGTCTTGCCAATACATTCTAAAGAATGGAAGTTGGAAATGGAATTTTGTATTGTGGCATCTAAAAATCAATCACCTCCAAATCGGAACAAGGTAAATAATTTACAGAACCCAAATAGGGTTGTCTTTGTCAACCTCTCCACCCTTCCGGTTTCTTTATTAAGAATTGGAAAACAATGTTTGCCTGTTTCAGTGAAATTGTGACACTGTTACAGAGACAGCCATTTGGTGAGGTGAAATAGAGTAGGAATTTAGAAATGGAGATTAGAGGGACAACATTGCTTGAAACAAGTGAATGCTCACTGCTGTTTTTCTCTTGAGTGCGGTTGACTTGAGGGTTTAATGTGAGCACTCAATAAGCACTCTTAACTTGCAAAGTTGATTTTAAAAATAGGGCGGAGATTTTTTCCAACTGTTGTTCATAGTTTGTTGGACAGATAACCGGAAACCAGAGCTGTCTCTTGACCCATGTTTGTTTTCTGGCTGCTGGAATGAATTTGGATCTAAATCCCATTTTTCCACTTGAGCATGTCTTTCTCTAGCAGTGTCAGGGCCTGGGTGGGGTCACTCTTATTCAATACAAATCTTCAAAAAGACTGCTGTATTCTCATCAGTTTGCAACCTTTTTTTTAAAGCTGAGGAGCAACACAAAGCTAGCTTGATAAACAAATTATGCTTTTGCGTATATACCCTGGCAAAGACAGATTTCTTGATTTAAGTAGCTCTTTGAGACTTATTTTTTGCCTTGATATAGCAGTGTATTTGTGGATTGAAAATACTAAAGGACTAGTAGATTTGTTATCTCTGGATATGGTATATATTGCACAAAGACTTCAGGATGTGTGTCTGCTTAAGCATAATGTCAGATTCCAATATGGGCATCACAGCTTTGCTCCATGAACCATTTGAAAGGTATTAATGCTCTCATTTTGCCGAAAGCTTTGGGGTTGAGCTGTTACACAGATGATGCCATTTTCAATGCATTTCATTTAGTTTGGGAAACAACATTTCTAATATTATTTTCTGATTTATTACACATTTTTAGACTGCTACCTAGTGTCAAGAGAAATTTTGACAGTGTTTGAAGGATTCTCACTTATTTTCATATCTCATAGTATTAGATTCCCTTTCTGGTAAATTCAAAAGTATCCCTTCAAGTGACTTACCTGTTAAAACTAAGCCTTTAAAGTTGCATATAGATTGCAATAATGAGGTAATTCATTAGATAAAATGGCCTGCAGCAAGTGTTTTTTCCAAAGATGGGGCAGTTGAGTGATAAGTAATAGGTGTGTGTTGTGCTGCTTTAATGGGAATAAGGATATTGAGAAATAGTCATGTTAAGGTGGCTAATTTGAGTTTACCAGGAGTTCAAATGGCTTTTCCAGAGTTGCTTTGCAGAAATTTGTCAGCATAGTAGTTGTAGGAATGTTGCATGTTTGCAAATAATCAGGTTATTAAAGGATAGGAAGGCTAATAAAATACCTGTTATTTTGAATAATGACCTTGCTATCTACATAAAAGGATATTCATGCATCCAGTCGCTAATAACTGGGGCTACTGTCCCTGGAAACTAGATTTGATAGATACAGAATCTTTTTGGAAAACATTTGTGTGATTTCTGCTCTTGGGGATGAGCTTAGCTGTTATGTGAATATGTGTATATATTTAGACACATGTTAATTTACTAATTAGTTACTAATGTAACTAATTTGTGTTGTCATGTAGTTGTAATTCACTGTCTGGCTCTGAAGTTATATTTATTATAATAAGTTAATACTCATTATACTTCTATGAAAGCTTTTTATTACTTGTTACAATTCGGGAATTACACTTGAAATTGGAATATTGTTGCTGCTTAAAGTTTTTCCTTTAAAACATGCTACTGATTTTTTTAGAATTATTATGGCACCATCTGCTGACCAATATACAGACTGGCAGTGTCAGCTTGCTCACCTGGTTACCTCCTTGTGAATAAGCTTCCAGGCTGGGCGGAAGCTGAAGCAGAATCATGAGGAGAAAGGGTGATTCTTTTAGTTGGCATACATTGGGGGGGGGGGAAATACTTTTAGTAGGAGATATTATTGCAAAGTCAAAAGTCTGAATCGTAACACAGGTTTAGTTGTATAGTCACCTGGATTATTGCTTAAGGCTTCTCCATGAACTGTGAAGCTTTAAAGGAAGGAACTTTGAGGGGTTTTTTTTTGGCTCTATAGGTTTGTTCTTGGCAGCCTGTTTATCAGTGTTACCTTCTAAGCCTATGGAGAAGAGCCACGACCGCGTGAGATCAGTTCAGGCCCTGGCTCCAGTGGCCTTGTCACAGCCTGGGAAACCCATGGACCCTGACAGGCTTCTGCCCTGTGGCTACTGCAGAGACCCACAGAAAAGCCGACTCTGCAGCCTGTGTGTTCAGCCCCTGCAGCTAGCCTTGATATCTGTGTGCAGTGATGGGAGGGGGAGGGAGCAAACTGAAACAGTCCGTGTCACATTCGGGGTGTAAATGCCTTGGTTTGGGTTCAATTGCTAGAGATCATTGAGTAGCCATTCAAAAATAGCTGCTCAGATTTTGTATGTGTAAGATGGACCCATTTCCCTTGGGTTTTCTGGAGGGACCCGTTTCCCCTGGGTTCTCTGTTACAACTTTTTTATAGTTTTCAATAGTTTGCTAAACTGTTGAATGTAATCTAAATGGCTATATTCAATTTTCAAAGTATATTTATATGTATGTACAGTTCTGTATGTTTAAAAATATAAAGATGCAAGTTCCCATAGGGGAGCTGGGGCTTTAGATTGATTTTTTTTGTTCACAGAACAGTATTTAGTTGGGAGGCATATGATGTAAATGTTGCAGGTTGATGTAACCAAGCCAGTTTTAGGAATGTTTTTGCTTTCTTAAGCATCTCAAAATTGAAAACTGCATTCTTGAGTTGTTAATTTTTCCTGCATGTTCATGTACTTCACATCTTTGCAATGGTAGTAATCCATGTAAGCAATGACTAAAAGGAGAACTTGTATTTACTTTTGGCTTTGTCTGCTAATAGAATGTGTGCTGGTTATATTGGCACCTTCAGCAAAATGATGCTACACAGAACTATGGGATGCCATGATTTTTCTTGTTTACATACTGGTGATAAAATAAGTTTTAAAGTTCAGTAAATCTAATACCTTATTTAGTCAGTATTTTCAACCTGATTTGAAGTATGAGTTTTTGTACTCTTCAGAAAATTATTTATTTGTGCTTTTGAAAAAAATCTTCTAAGTGTGGTACTAAATTCATCAGGTACTTACTGGTTAAACCAGACTCTTTTATACTCTAAATTATGAATGACTCTTCCAGCTAGTATTTTACTTCTTTATGGCTTTTATGTCAACAAACCTAACATGTTGAAAGCAGGAACCATATTTTTCATAAATGATGTATCCTAAGGAACTGTGAAATGCAGAGCAGTCTTCTGCTGTGCTTCAGATGAACAATATGATGAGAAATAAACAATGTTATTGGGAGTTTTTTGCTTTGTTTTAGGCAGTTAAGTGCATATGACCTTGTTTCAGGTTTTCATCAATATTTTTTCAGATGTTAGAAATTTACTTTGCTATCTTTTTGGTTTTTCTTAAGTGTGCCCCATGTGAGCTTAAATACTTGGAATATTTATGAAGGTAAGGATTTTAAAAATAAATTATTGATAATACAATAATCCAAGGAAATTACACGACTTGTGCAGACACATATTGGCTTTTAGTGCACTGAGCTGTAACTTATTTTGTGGAAGTAGGTTAATTATTTTTTTTCTCTTTGCTTCTATTACATGATACTTTCTCTTTGAATCCTAGTAGACTGATGGAGATGTAACTATCAAAGTAATTTTTATTTCTTGGGTTTGGTATAAATTTCAATAACAAATTGAAAAAATAAAAAGTTTAGGACTGCCTTTTTCTTTCATATATTCAGAAAAAAGTAAAATGTGATCCAGAAATTTATGGGAAAAAATTTGGATTTTTTCATCTATAAATGATAAGAAATGCTGTAACAAAAGCAGCAAATTAAAATGTGGATCATCATAGAAAGCTTCATTTCTCTGCACTTTGTTTTAGTTCAATGTTGTCTGTGATCTTCAAGCAACTCTTTTTCTTTGCTTTGTTTTAAACTTTGTGTTATACTTGATAACGTCTTCTGTTTCTAGTTTACCTATGGTGGCAGGAATCATTCTGGTCAGAAAACTATTTCAAGGATTTTTGCTAGGAACTGGAAGAAGGGTATCAACCAATTCAACAATCTATGTGTATATATATATTTAAGAGGAAAGAGTGGTAAGGAAGGAATTCAGTATTACGTGTTTGGCTTTCGAGTGGAAATCTAGCCAGCAATAATTTCTTCTCAGTGGAATAAAAAGAGGGAGATGAGCGTGGCCAGAGGAGAGCAACGAGGCTGGTGGGGGGCATGGAGCATAAGCCCTACGAGGAACGATTGAGGGAGTTAGAGTTGTTTAGCCTGGAGAAAAGGAGGCTCAGAGGTGACCTTATCGCTCTCTACAACTTCCTGAAAAGAGGTTGTACTCAGGTGGGGGTTGGTCTCTTCCCCCGGGCAGCAACTGACAGAACGAGAGGACACAGTCTCAAGCTGCGTCAAGGGAGGTATAGGTTAGATATTAGGAAAAAGTTTTTTACAGAAAGAGTAATAAAGTTTTGGACTGCACTGCCCAGGGAGGTGGTGGAGTCACCATCTCTGGATGTGTTTAAAAAAAGGCTGGATGTGGCACTTGGTGACATAGTCTAGTTTAGTTGAGGTTCCAGGGCAAGGGTTGGACTAGATGATCTTGGAGGCCTCTTCCAACCTAGTGATTCTGTGAATGGAGAGGAGAGGGATTACCTGTTGTCTTCAGTTGCTTCCTGGTCAGCACTGTTGCTTGAGAAAGTTGGTAGAGTTATGATTAGGGCAGGTCATGTGCTCCCTGAAAAAGTAGGACTTGTTTTAACCAGCTCACTTTCTCTTCAGGAGTTGTGAAGTTTTTTCCAGTATTTTTTTGCCTTCCTGCCCCTCCTTTGGTCCTTGCAGATTGGGTAGACCTTCAACCTGCATGGGCCCGAGATGGTAAAAGATAGATGTTTCATTTGTGGTTTAATGTGTATGAGTTTAATGTGTATTACAAAATCTACCAAGATTTTATTTTTGCTTTATTCAGACATTGGCAAACCTTCTATTTGAGCATCTCCCCTGGTTTCTTCCTCTGTCTACTCTTGCTGCAAGAATTTTATTCTTCCTTTTCAATTCCAAGTGTAATGCATACTCAGTGTTACCTTGCAGTATAAAAAGGTGAGATGAGGAGAACCCTATCCTGCTGCAGTTGTTAGAGTTGAAAAAAACTACAGGGGTTAAAATATGTAGTGTGCCTAATACTGTGTTGTAGGAGCAAATGAGAGTTTTACTTAGAAATAGGAGAAGAAAATAACATGTTGAATTTTTTTTATATTTTCAATCATAATTTGTTTTTTTTTCCTTCCTAATGTGAGACAAATGCTGTCTGCTGCTTACTTCCATTTTCTTACTGGTGCATTGTTGGCTGTTAGATGAAGGGCTGGGTGAGATCTTGTGAGATCTTTGCTATCAGTTCATGAGGGGGATCAGGGAAGAGCCCTTTCCAGAAGACTTGGTTACTTCATCTACTTGGCTGTAGTTAAAGTAACGTCGGAGGCTTTACAAACGGCAGTGGTAGACTGATGGCAGAACTTGAGTGTTTTGTCCTTCTGAACTCATTTTTTTTCTGTGAGCTGCAAAACTGGTGATCTGACAGAGCATTGAAATATGGGGAGGACAGGTAGATGCAGTTTTCAGTTCTCATAGGTGGCTAATTCATAGTAAAATGGAACTAGGAAAAAGAAATGCTTAAAATGGAACTAGGAAAAAGAAATGCTTCAACCTTAAGGTGGTAGAGAAGGTAGATTATTTTGGGAAGACTACACCTTATACGCTCCTCATAGTGCTATTGTTCAGTAAATTCATCCACCTCTTCACAGGTCATTCAGAGAATACTGGGAGTAAAAGGAAATATACAGTCTTAGCAAGCAGGTGTTTTGTTGTTTTTTCTTCTCTATTCCTCTTTTTTTTGCTCCTGGAAATAAGCTTGTAGGAAATGGAGCTCATGAAATCCCCTCCTGCAGTGGACATTGAATGGAAGTATTAAATGAACATGGGCAGACCTATTCAGACAGGGCAGGGGCTGTAACAAGATTCCTTCCATTGGTTCTGTAGTCAAAGACAAGTTCTCCTTTTAACTGTAACTTTGTTTATGAAAACCTGGGCACACAGAGATGCAGGACATTTCTTGTTTCACACTGAGCAAGTTTGTACCACCCACTGCTATCCTGTCTAAATTGAATCAATTAAGGTGTGTGAACTTGATATCCTCAGTTTCTTTTATTGTTAGAATAATATCCTAGGAATGTGTATAAAGAGTGATTTATTTTGCTCAGTTCTGAAGAATTTTCTGAAGACATCTCCTTTTTGACTGTGTAAACAAAATAAGATCTTCATTTGAAGTGCCATCTAATGATTTTGTATTAGTTTGTACATGTATTTTATGCATTTCTACATATTCTGAAAAGTAAAAAAAAGCATTCAGGAAATAGCGGTTCTCCTGTAACAACTTTGAAGATTTGTTTATTGAGTTTGCTAAAATTGTTTTAGCTTCTTTCTGAGAAGGAATTAATTGTTCCTTAGAGACATACAAAAAAAATCACCACCATCTCTGTTAATAACAAAACTTCCCTCATGAATTTATTGGGCACCGTGGATTGTTATTCTCTGATCAGCAGAAGTTTTCATGAAGTCTTCATTTTATATAAATTATGGAAATGGCTATATAACTGTAGTAGTTAAACTTGAAATATATTCAGAAGTCTCTAGTGTGCCAGTAAAGATGCTAACTTTTCCTTTAATTTCCCTATTGGGAAATGTTTTAGGTTTAGATGGTGAAATGCTAAGTGATTGACAAAGAAACGCCCACAACTTATAGCTACTTTTGGTCTCAAGATTCCTGTTTAACATGAATTTGCCTGTAGATAGCTCAAGGCTCCTGTGTCTGAGCTTCATAATATAGCCGTCAAGGTTGTTTCCTGTGGCTCAGTGTTGTTCATCTCTTTTGCCAGAAGGATTCCTCTTAGGCATCTCCTACCTTCCTTAATTTTTATTCCTTCCTCCTTGGAACTTTTTCTGAATGATTGTGAATGTGCTTTGGAAACCTGGAGGCAAAGTGTTCCTTTTACCTTGTGATCTAAACAAGTTTCCAGTTGTCTGAGTATTAAGGGGGTTCTATTTGCTAGTTTTGCTAGAGAAGGTGGATATTCTTCTGAAGTTTCAGTTTCCAGGGCAGCCAAGGAGCCCAGTGGAAAAAGAATTGAAGTTACTTGTGAAATAATCTTGGCCAATAACATTAGGAGTGGCTTAAGAAAGCAAATGCATTTTAGTGAGCACACTCAAATTTTTATGCAGGAGAAGGGAACTATTAGATCTATCTGTCCCGTTTGGTGTGTTAAAAATCTTTATTTGCAGAGCATCGAGTTTTAGCTTACTGGTTTTATTTTTGAACTGAGAATTTGAAAAAAGTATTTCTTTCTAAGTTTAATAATCTATGCATTTCTACATTACTACCAATTAGTCAGTAAAAGCAGTAGTGCTATGTTACAAAACAGTTTTTATTATTGCTTCTTTTAGCATCAGTTGTGACAATGACAACTGAAGTCGGTTCAGAGACCGAGGTAAAGAAAGATTCTGAGCAGCTGGGATCAGACAAAGCCAAGGACAAACCTGAAGAAGCATCAGAGACTCCAGAAAATCAAAAACCCAAGGAAGCATCCTCTGAAGAAGCTCCAGATTATTCTGTCCCAGCACCAACTAGCCACAGCAATCCAAGTAGCCCAAAGAAGCAAAAAGCTTCACCTGAAAGCAAGGGCATTTCTCGTTTTCTTCCCCCCTGGCTTAAGAAACAGAAGTCGTACACCTTGGCAGAGCCCAAAGATGAGCCCAAGAAAAGGGCCACAGGGGAAGAACAAGTAGTTGAAGAAAGTGAAAGCCAGACACCAGAGGGGGTGGCTCAGCCAAGAAAGAGTTTGGAAGAAGCTGAAAATAATGCTAAAGCAGAGGACAAAGAAAAACAGTCTGTCAGTAGTGCTGAAACACAGGTATGTGTGGGAAGTCTCATAGATGCTTTGGAGCAGTTTTAGTGAAACATGATTCACAATTTATGTAATTCATGTAAAACTGTGTTAGGATTATACTGGGGGTGGGGAAAAAGATAGGTACTCCAGTGTGTAGGCTCCAGTCCTGAATTTTGTGAAGTTGGCATGTTAGTTCTGGTCAGCCTGGGGAGGAGGAGGGTCAAGGGGAGTCTTAATGTGGTATGCAGTTACATGACTAAAGACAATGGACCCAAATTAAAAACATGAGATTATGTCTAAAATTGCAAATTTTTTTTTTTACTATTATGGTAGGACCTTTCCTTGGTAAGAAGGCATGTAGCCCAGGAGATGGTGGTTCAGATGATAGGCCTGCCAGGAGTAATGAAGAGTTGGGGAAAAAACATTGGGACAGGTTGTCTGGGGGTGTTTTGGAGTCTTCACCTGAGAAGTTGCTGAAAACCCAACTAGATATGGTCCCTGGCAAACTGTTCTACATGGCCCTAGAGAAGCCCTAGGGATGTCAGACTAGGTGACCTGAAGAGATCACTTCCAACTTCGACCATTCTGTGATTCTGTATCACTTGTCATTTGTAAACACTGGGCTTTAGTATAATTCCTGGAGCTTCTTGATAAATTTGTTTCTCTTGGGGGGGAAAAAAGACAAAAGATAAAAATTATTTCAAGAAAGGGGGAAAAAGGCACCATCTGTGGTTTGAGAACAAGACTATCTGTTCCCCAAAGGAAGACCTTAATGCTTGTGTTTGTTACTATGCTTCCAGTATGTGCGTAATTTTAATGAAAGATTAATGTCTCATTTTTTAGGAGCTTATAAAAGAAATGAAAAAGTTAAAAGTATGGACGTTCCTGACTTTCAGTTGTTGTTTAACTGTGTTTTATACAGCCTATCAAAGAAGATGGTAAAGAAATGGAAGTAGAGAAAGTTGCAGGTAAAATGGAAGAAAACCAAGAAGAAAAAGAAATAAGGGAGACAAAAGAAGTACAGACAGCTGAAATTAAAACAGATAACATTCCTCAGAAATCTCCCAAGAAAATCAAAACTGTGCAGTGTAAAGTGATGCTTCTGGATGGCACGGAGTACAGTTGTGACCTAGAGGTAAGGCGTCAAGTCTCTCTCAATGCCTTTTTCTATAGGGAAGAAGAACATTTGCTTTCGTTGTGCTAAATGTTATCATTACAAGTCAGTTAATGTTCAGTTTAAAGCTTCATCAGTTTAAAATTTTTAAAAATGCCCTTTAAGGTACAGTAGCAAATCCTTTCAAAGTTGCTCACTTGACAGCTCAGACTTGATTTTTTGGTAAGACATTAAGGTTTTCCTGGAGGTAGTGCGTCATGTACTTAAAAAGTACCGCTTGAGTTAATTCATTAATTTTTTAAAAAAATTATCTCAGCTGGAGAACTGAAGTTGAAAAAGTTTTCTTCAAAGAAAAATTCTGCTACAGAAACAAAATGCATACTTGTCTTGAAAGTTATGTTTCTGTTCCACATTTTCACTATTGCATGGATTGCTTGTTTACAACTGTGAATCACTGGGTTAGATACTGTGTTGTATGTGCCTGTCAAATCTGACTTAAGATCACTAACAGAAATAGGCATTTTGAGCTGAATGGAAAATAGCTTATTTGGCTTTATGGCTTTAATACCCTTTGAATATATATATGTATATGTGTCTGTGTCTTAGGTCAAATAGTAGTGTTGTGGAATAAATAATCTTTCAATATTTTAGACCAAGATGAAATCGCAAAATGTGTGATTACATGAAAGTAGGAAACAAGCTCTGTTTCAAATCTTATTTTAGTGAAATAACCTTTGGTTTGAATTATGAGAATTTTTCTATCAGTAGGTAGTAAGATTACTTTAGGCTAGTATGGTTTCTGAAGAAGTACTAGTCACCTGAGTACAAAGATGTGAGCCTGTTCTCTATTGTGGTATTTGGTTGTAATCGCTTTTGCCGTTAGAAGACGCAACAGCAACTATTAGGGACTTTCTTATTAAAACAATTCCAGACTCTTCAGAAAGTGTGCCTGAAGACAATCTGCAGTTCCTATTTTGTGCTGGACTGATGGATACCCCAGAAATAAGCTCTTTCATTTAATACTGGGATATGATGTTGCTTTGGAAAGAAGACAGTGTTCCTTGTAGAACAGTGGACAGTACTGGAAACCAGACTTTCAGCCAGTTGGTTGTAAGAACTGTTAGAATTTGCTTAGCTCTGTTTTGTAATTCCAGTAACCTTTTCAAACATTTAAAAACCATGTTTATAGTACTTGAAGACTTCAACTTTTAGTCTTAAAAGCTGTGTAGGTGGTACTTTCAAAAGTTCTTTTAGCTAGTAGCACCAAAGGCAGGTAGCAATGATGCTTGGTTCTCTTGCACAGTTGCATCTCCATCATAAAAGACCACATGCCCCATATTTGCAGGGCAGGATCTCTAAGGTGTTCTTGGGTTCTGTTATTTTTTAAATTTGGGGGGAAATTAAATTTGGGGGGAAAATGAGGAATCCACTGAATTAAACAGCTGGTGAAGTCTGTTTGGTTTCCCCATGCTTCACTTGTCATTCTCTTTGTGAAATGTAACTCTTACAAGATGGCTGTAAGGTGATGGAAGCTTCTCTGGCCAGATAAACTGTTAGATTAGAATATCATCATTTCCATTTATGGATTCAGTAAGCTCAAGATGTGACCACGATTCAGCTTGTTACCTAATGCAACATCTACAGCAAGCAGACTTTTTAGACAAGTGTTAGAACCACAATGCCTTGGTAGTTATGTACAGAATGAGTATTTTTTGTAAGAGATGATAATTTCCTTACTAAGATCAACTTTTTCTTTACATTTCTACCTTATGCTTTACACTGGAGTATCTGTTTGTTTGAAACGGGGGGAAAAACAGTTGTTCTGGACCATACTTATGATTATAGTTATTATATTTTGCATGATATTACTAACTGATGTGCTGTGATGCCCAAGCTGAATATCTGAGTTATGAAAAGCAGTTAAATTCTGTGGCTTTTCTAAGACCAGACATCTAGGTATATCTTTCATATTGATCTAAAGATGAAACAGTGCCAATGTTAAGGCATTTCCTAGACCCAGCTGATTCCTTGAAAATAACTGAATTCTAATAACTGAAAAATTCTGTTCTGCAGTACTTTAAGATCATCATGATGCAGTGAAGTTGCTTGGTAAGAAATACGTTTTCCTATTATTTGCAACAACAGTTTGCTGTGAGAACAGAAAAAATTAAGGAGGGAACAAAGTGGCATAGAAATGATTTGTGTGTCCATTTGAATCATTTGTAGGACATAAGCAGTCTGACTGCTGACTGCAATTTTATACATGGATTCATGTTCTTAAATACACGTAGAGTTTTTAATGCTCTTCTTCTATATCAAAATACTCGGTCTTGGCAAACTATTTCCACTGATAACTGAAATTTCAGTTTGTGCTTTCTGTAGGGGGTCCTAGTAGATCAATTTCTGACACTTAGTTTTAGTCTTCCTTCAGTGTTTAGTGTTTGAGTAAGTGTTGGTTTATTTCTGATTTTTACAAAGTTACAGAAATTATACAAGACTTAAAAAAAGCAAACAAAACTTGTGCAGGCTAAGCACAAAGGATGAAGCCTAGTTTACCTTGATTGATTTTCTAGTAAACAAGTTTTATTTTGGAGCAATTGTCATTAATCCTGTTGACTCTTCTAGTCTTTTACTATGGACCAACTTCTTACTATTTTAAATATACGTACTTGCTAAGGACAAAATAAAACTGAAAAATACCTGGTTTTCATTACTGTTATTTGATGGTTTTTGGTAGAATCTTGTCTATTTTGAATTGCCATTTTAAATCTTCCTGATAACCAGCAATAAAATGAGCTAATACACGGAGATGTTTGAATTAGTTGCTTTCCTGTCTTGTAGAGGTGCATTGATTTGCATTGGTTAAATACTGTCATTGTTTGTTCTTATTGCATGTGTCTTCATGTAAGACAATGGCTGAGAACAGATATAAAAGCAGATAAAGCCATGATGAAGTAGCTTCAGTGTTAGCATACAGACCAATACTGATTAGGATTCTCAGCAGTAACTCAATACTGAAACTTTTGCGACCAATTAGTATATTCAATACTATACAATTAACTAGTATAATCATAATGTGAGGTCTTAATGCTTGAGTTCAGCTGTTATACCTTAGGTTCACTAGAATCTTAGTAGAAAATGTTGAATAGTAATGCCCAGTTTCTTTTTTTTTAAAAAAGTACTGATGCTGTTTTATTTTCCAGCTTGAGTATATTCTGATCAGTAAACAGTTAACGGCAAAAGCATGGAAAAAGGGAGGATTTTTTTAGGGAACATTTGAGCTAGACACAGGTCCCATGGGACCTTACAGAACACACCCACTAGTACTGAGTGAGCTGGCTGGTGTTGCTGCAAGGCTGAACTTGATCATATGTGAAAGGTCCCAGCAGTCAGGGGAGGTTTCTGGGATTTTCCCCCTGCCAGAAAAGAGAAAGTCATTCCTGTTTTCAAGTAGGAAGATATTGGAAATGTCAAATTGATCAGCCTTCCCTCAATCCTTTGGAAAGTTATTTAGAAAAAATCTTTTTGGAACTGAAGGGCAAAAAGTAGTGGAAGTAGTCAACATAGATTTACAAATGGAAACCCATCACTTTTACAATGTGGTGGCTGGTTGTGTGGACGATGGGCATGAGCATTCTGTGGATATAGTCTCAGATTTAGCAAGGCTTCTGACATTTTCTCATGGTGGTTCTAGACAAGTAGATAATGTATGGGCTAGATAAGAGGACAGAGAGGGGTGGACAGAAACTGCCTCAACTGATGGGCTGCCTGATGTCCAGCTGGAGGCTTGGTCACTAATGCTCTACTAAAGGCATTGATAGCCAAGGCAATTGATCTGGGTGATGGCACCAAGTGTGTCCTCAGCAAGTTCATAGGCAGTGATAAAACTGGGAAGAGTGGCTGTGATATATCAGAGAGACCTTAACAGGCTGGACAAATGGATGTGAAGGAATCTCATGAAACTCCACCAAGAGTCATGTAAAGCCCTGCGTCTGAGGAGGAATAAGACCAAGTACCAACCCAAGCTGGACTGACTGGCTGGAAGCATCCTTGGTACAGGAAGACCTCTATGTGTGTCCTAATAGGCAAGGTGACCATGAGCCTGCAGTTGGGCCCTTGAAGGAAAGGTCAGCAGCTTCCTGGGCTGCCCTAGCTGAATGCTGGCAGCAGGTCAAGGGAGATGGTCCTTCACCTGCAGCTCAGTACCTTGAGTGATGGATCAAGTTCTGTGCAGTCCAGTACAGGAGAGACTTGGACATTCTGGAGAGAGTCCAGCGAAGGACTGTGTCATTGATTAAGGCCCTCAAGCATCTGATATATGGGGAGGAACTGACAGAAGTGGAATTGTTCTGCCTGGAGAGGAAAAATTCAGGCAGATTTTAGCACTGTAGAAATACCTGGTTGGGAGATGAGTAAAGAAGGTTTAGCGCTTCCTCAGTGGTGCCCAATGATAAAATGAAATGAACACAAACTGAAATACAGGGAATCAACTGAAAAAAATGACTGTGAGTGTATGTTAACTGAGGGTGATCAAACACCAGAACAGTTTGCCTAGATAGGTTGTGGAGTCACCACCCACTGAAATGTTCCAAATTGGACAAGATGAGGCCTTGACCAACTTGTGAACAGGAATATTAGACTAAATGACCTTCAGAGGTCCCTTCAAACCTCAGTGAATGTACATAATTGTAGCTATATTTCAACATGGTAGGAGAATAATTCAGGAATTACTGAAAATATGTTAATGTAATTTAGTCTATATAATGCACATTGTACACATACTGTTAATAAAAAACTGATGATAGCACTAGTAACATTAACATATTATTAAAGGAATAAATTTACAGGTATGCCCTTGGGCTTAAGTTCATTAACAACATAAGAATTGCAGTGCTGGTGTGCAAGCTGCTCTAAAAATACTGCACTGATGATTAACACTACCAAATTGGTATTTTGCAAGGGACTGGCCAACGTGCTAGCCTGTAAGTCTTCTTCCCATACCTAGTCCTGTAGATTTGAAGTTCTATTATGTTGGAGGGTTTCACCTATTACCTCTTGTGGTGTGGCAAATTTTTGAGGTGAACTGATGTTTCTGACTTAAGCACTTTGAGATATTAATCTTCAGTCCAGCTGTGACTTAGTTTTCATCTTAAAGTTACTGTAGATACCCTTGAAATAATTAGATTACTGGAAAGGTGCTATGGCTTAAAAAAAGACAATGGAGAAATTAAATGTTTTTCATATTTTAAAATTAGAGTATGACTGGAAACTTTTCTGTTGTCTTAGGTTCTTAAAATTCATAGTTTTGTATATGGCCCTTTAGCAAGTTGGTTACTTCTCACGTATTTTTGCGTGTAGGAAAAAGCAGTTCCATGAAATCTCACCTGTTTATCACTGTTGTCCAAGTACCTTGTTTGTGGGGGTTTTTTTGTAAGTCAATAAATCCCTGAAAGAATCCTTAGGCTTGTTCCACACTTGTACAATTGGAAGGCTGCACTTTGAGACTTCATACTGTCTGGGAGGACAGATGTGTTCAGGCATAATACCCCTAGCAGTTTCTATTCACTGAAATAGCAGCTCTGTTTTTTTACTGCTCATTGGATTCCGTGATCTTTGCCAGTTGATTAGTCTGACGCCTCTCATTTCTTTCTATTTTCCAATATTTTAAAAAGTAATGTCAATGTAGGTTCAGGTATTATCTGTGGAGTCCTGACATTCTTTAATTTTCATTCTTTTTTCTGTCTATTTGTTTGTAATTTTTTCCTGAAAGAGCAGAATATTCACTGACAATAGCGTGTGTGCTTAGGAAGAAATACAATTTCAGTAGACCAGAAACTGCTCTCTAAACTGCAGTCCATGTCATAGTTAGATTTCTATCCCGATTGTATTCCCTCTTGCTTTGTGGGCTTAATATAGTTTGAGACATATTTGTGGCTATGTTTCTTCAGCTCCAGTGCTTTAAAACACTTCAACAAAGTTAATTTTTTGGAAGGTGAATTTTGGATACAGGAAAAAATGAACACTTATTTCATATGAAGTCATGTAAAAAATCAGATTTTTGCACACATGCACAACCATCCCTCATTTTCCCATGTCCAACTCTGAAGCTGATTTTCTTCTTTATTTTGCAAGATGACATGCTTGGTACAAAATTAATTAGATTAATTTCTCAAAGATGACTGGATGTAGGAAGTATTTTCTCAAGCTTAAAAAAGGGATCTTTCTAATCCATAAGGTGCTGGTGAGCTTTCACAGAATAAATAAAACAATTGTGTTGAAAAAAGTTACAGATTTTGCTTAAGGTTGGTGTTTAACAAAAGAGTTCATCTGGAATTATTTATTTACAGTGTATTATTGCTGGAACTTAGACTAAGCAGCAAAAACACTCTGTAGACCAGGATGTTGTTCTGAGCCAGGCTCTCTTTGCTTCCCTAAACAATTTTGGAAATTCTGTATTTACGAAGTGACAGGTGGATGTCCTAACTTGCAGAAAACTGAATTCAGTTATACTCTGAAACATGTGAGGTCTGTAGTACGAAGCTGAGATAGGTAGAGGGATTAATTTTAAGTGAGTAGATGAAGTCCTGTAATTGTAATATGATTGAAACAATACGACTCGTGTTTGTTGACATACTTGTTTTCTATCCTGGCTAACATGGAACGATATTTGCAATAATAATCTTTATATTCTCCAGGATCTTCTTCTCTTGGCAAGACAAGATGCCCTGTAAGCAAAGGTTAATACTACAGTACAGTCAGCTGAAAATGGCAGGGGTTGAACTAGGTTTTGCATAAGGAAATCCCATATCATCTCGCTGTTTTTAACCCTGGAAGGGAGTTGAATTTTGAGAACAAATATTTGTAAGCAACTGAATAGATGTATGATCTAAAAAAAGTAACTTAGTTATAGCACTAAATATGCACTCATGTGCATTTTGGAACTATTTCAGTTTATTTGGAATCAGTTAGGTACATGTGGAGACTTAGCATCTATTACATTAATAAAAAGGGATTTAGTACAATTTGAAGTCTAGCTAAAATGAAATTGATGTCAAGTCTGCATAATGAGGCAGTTTCTCGGAATCTATACTGAGTCAAACACTTTGGGAAAAAGTATACTGTGACATGCAGAATGCACTGAGATACAGATCAGAGTGAACAAAAAATGTTTCTTTGACAAAACATTCTGAAAGTGGAATCCTGTGCATATCTTAGCTCTGTAATTTCCTGGTGAGTGGTACAGAGTAGAAATGGATGAGAGATGCTTGATTAAGAACAATATAGTTTTAAGATGTTGAGATAACATACATATGAAAATGTAGGGGGGAGAAAGAACAGTTCACTCAGAATGAATTAGCATGTTTTTAATGTGGTATAGAAACATCTTTGGAAATTACTATAGTTTGATGCAGTTCTTCTGTGGTTCAGAATTTGTCATCAAATGTTGCTTTGGGAGTATGGTTACATTTGTAGTCTTGTTTCTTTGCCATTTATAGATTTTGGGTATTGATAATTACTTTAAGCCCTTTTTTGCAGCCACATAATGTTGTTTGACAATGGCGGTATTTCTTCTGGCTTGTTTTTGCGTGTCTTTCACATTGCCCTAGGCAGCCTGACATGGTTATGTTTGGCTTCCAACATGAAGCAAATCTGAGAGATGTCTTTTTTGAAGGTTACTTTGGAAATTAATTTATCACCTTTGAAAGTGATCTGTTCTTTTGCCCTTAGAACTCTTGGGTTTGCCTTTAAAGATCTTCTGACTGGTGTCATCTTGCCATTTTGAAGTTTAAGTCAATAATTCTTTATCCTCTTCTTTGATTATTTTCTTTTTTTTTTCATCTTTGTACTGTTACTACTTTTGTAGATGCAAATTTGAAGGACCTGGTCTTTCACTTGTCTGGATGCCACTGTAGATACAACATGTAGGGTATTGCCCAGAGAGGTCCATGACCTGATGGCATAATGAAGCTAAACCTTTTTCCAGGTGAAACCTGTTCCTCAGTTCATGGTTCATTGTCACTGCAGTGTTCTGTAGTTTTTTTGAACTTCCTCAGAAATGATCTGCAGTCAATTCACCAGTGCTGCATGGTAATCAGATGTAATTAACATGCTGATTGTAATCTTGCATAGTTGATAAAATATCTTGCAGAGTAATTATTTACAGACCACATCTTGGCTACTTTCTCTGAGAAATTAAAAACTGAGTAGGAGTAGTGTTGTGGACTTTTATGCCAGCCACTCTTCAAATTTGCTTTATATTGTTTTTGTGGAACTTGTGAAGTTTCAAAATGCAGCAAAACATCCTCCATTAAAATGTTGTTTAATTCCTTTAAGTTTTAGTCTTTTAGTTCCCTAAGTCCACAGGTTGCATATTGACAAAATAAATGCATTTTCTGTGTTCTGTAATGTTAAAGGAATCTTCTGAAATAAATCATAGTATTACAAAGAAGTATTATATTAAACATGAGTCATATATACAATATATATGTTCATAGAGCATGAGCAATTAATTATTTTTAGCTTGAAGCTGTTGTAATGCTTAAAGATAAAGCAGACTCTGCAGAGTTACATGTTAATGCCTGGAGAGGTGGAAAGAGGAAGAAACTATTTTGGAATAATTCTGGAGGTGCATGACTTAGACCAATTTTCACAGGCTGTGAACTGTTTAAAAACTATTAAAAACCTTTGTTATCTTTCATTGCTTTAGAGAATTCAATTCAGTTGTAGGAATTAACAGCATGTAAGTGTCTCACCAAGACCTGTCAAAGTATTGAAGGATGAAACCTATTGACTGAATCTTTGTTCTTGCTTGAAATGACTGAATTAGATTAGATTATAACCTAGGTTCATGATTCAGTAGTGTTGTATTTGAGATGTAATGGCAGTTGAAATTTAATAGCTTGAAGAACAGACTGTTGGAATGTTTGACTTAATTTCTAGAAGCAATTTGAATTCTTTTTTAATACAGTGCAAATGACATAATTTTGACTTACTACTTTCCTGATAATTGACATCTATGGGAGGTGTAAGTTATACTTTAAGGTGGTCTGCATGTGCCTCTCTGCTTTCATGTGGGGAAATAAACTTCCTTTTTCCCCCCGTTGTTCTGTGTTTTGTAGGCAGTTGTGAGGGATCTGCTTGCTCAGATTTTCTGCTTTAAATATAAATTGTGTTTTAGTAGAGTAACACAGTTTAAACAATCAGAAAGAAGTGCTAAGTGCATAATGATGACTAGTTAGAAGCAAATGAAGATCCTGCTGTGTTTGTTTACTGCATTCAGTCAGTGGTCTAATTAAATATTTATGACAAAAGGCATTTAAAGGATGCCAGCACTGACCGTATTTTATGCACGTATGAACAAGTGAAGTTTATTGGAGTTGACATAGACTCTATGGTTACTTACAGTTTGCTAATACAAAGTAAAAATATGTTTGCTCAATGTACAATTAAGATTTGTCTTTAACCCTGAATTAAGAGAAGTCTGAATGAAGTTGATATGGAAGAGATGTTTTAATTGTAATTGAGTTTTGATTTGCAAATAGTTTTTCTGACTGCTCAGATGTGTAGACTGTTTGTTCAAACACTAAGTGGTCTGTTTCAAGTAGGACATCTTTTATTTAGAAAAAAGAAAAATATGGATAATAAATTTGGCACATTTTAAAAAATATCTGTCTAGATTCAACAGATGTCACTGAAAGTAATGTTTATATGTGAAGTCATCTCAGTCCTGTCGTTTTGGGTTTTTTTTGCCTTCCTCTGCAGCATTGAGCATGGCCCCCAGGCTCCTTTGGGGCTGTTTCACTTGGACTCTTTCCTGCTGCTCTTGCACCTCCAAGGTACCACTCATGCCTTGGCACTCTGTCACTCTTTGCTGTTGCAAGTTTGTATCGGGATCGAGCTCCTTTATTCCCTTGGTTCTCTTTTTGCAGGGGTTCTTGGTTGTGCACAGCAGCCTGCCGTTGGAAGGGCTCCAGGCTGGCTGCACTATCAGGAACTGCCACTTTTCAGCTCTGCCTGTATGTGCAGTACGAGTGCATCTTCATGCATCACTGGCCAAGAAGCACACCAAAGCAGTTTTTTGCAGCCAAAAATTTGTGCTTGTCATTTATATGTATCATACTTTTGAAAACACCCCAGGCTGTTGCACATCTCCTCCTCTTTTGTGTGTGATCAGTACCAATCCTTGTTCTTCCAGTCTCAGGAATCAGAGACTGCCTGGCTGATGTTCCTGATTTTCCTTTCTGTAACTTTGCCAGACTGCAAGGGATATTTGTTTGCAAAACTGAAGAATGCATTAGCCTGGTATTGGCTGCAGATGTGCATTGTGTTGAGAGCTAATGCTCACAAGCATTAAACAGATTCAGAAAAATAAAATTTTTTCCACCTGTAGCCTTTGTGATATGTGTCTTTTGAAAATATTTTTTGAGCTGAACAACCTGTGACATTTCAGTCAAATACCAGTCTCATAGTTATTTAACTTGTGGTGATCACAGGGAATAGAATAATTATGCTGTATTATGCATATAGTTATGCATGATAATGCATATGTGCCTATCCAGGGGAGCAGCTCTCTGCAGTGCAGGACCTAGGCCCATCCAGGAGACGGGACAGATGTGGACATGCCTAGAACATGGCTCAGGCAGGGACTGAAGGCCTCGGGCTGAGACAAGATACATCCCCTGGGCCCTTGGCTGGAGATGCTGTTGGTCCCAGAGGGAGCTGCTCTCAGACACTGAGGCCTATGTGCACCCCCAGGACCTTGGCAGAAGCAGACTGGTACTGCTTTAGACACTTATGGTTAGCCTCTTTGAAGACCAAGTGTTGGGCTAGATGGACCCTTGCTCTCGTGGAGTATTATTGTTCTCAGGCTCTTGTTTTTGTGTTTGTCCAAGGGCAATGGCTCAGGCACTTCTAACAGTGAGTATGAGGAGAAAAAAAATCTCCCCAGGGAAATAATAGGTATTGCACACCTCAAAATGTTTGCACTCATTCAGCTTGGGAGCATGTCCTGCATCAGGCTAGGGGTTTGATCTCTTGAGTAGAGATGTGGGGTTTTGCCATCCTGTGGAAACCTAGCTAAACTGGGTGAACACAGAACTTTCAGAAACTCTACTTCACTTGTTTTGGGGTTGGGAGTGTTTTTTCTCCCAAATTTCTTCAGATGTTTAAATTACCTTCAGCTGACATGCATTTCTCACCTGTATTAGAAGGTACATGCATCCTTCTCACAGAGACAAAGCCCAATGCCTAGGCTGAGACATGATTAACTATTCAATCCTTTCTGTTAGTGCAGCAGTGGGAAGAAATGTCATCAGAGATTCTCAGCATATACTGCTAGAGAAAGAAGGAAGCAGGAAGAAGGGGTGTACAAGGATCATGTAGTCAGTTGCCTGACCACTTCAGGGCTGACCAAAAGGTCGAAGCATGTCCAAATGACTCTTAAACACTGACAGGCCAGGGGCATGGACCACCTCTCTAGGAAGCCTATTACAGTGTTTGATCACCCTCTCAGTACAGCAATACTTTTTAATGTCATATCTAAACTTCCCCGATGCAGCTCTGAACTGTTCCCCTCTGTCCTTATCGCTGGATCTTGGGGAGAAGGACTCAGCACCTTCCTCTCCTCTTCCTACTTCTTAGGAAGCTTTAGACAGCAATGAGGCCACCCCTCAGCCTGCTCTCTAAACAAGAGAAGCCCAAAGTCCTCAGCCATTCCTTATAGGACATTTCTTCCAGCCCTTTTGCCAGCTGCCCTCTGGACACATTCAAAGACTGTCACATTCTTCTTAAATTGTGGCCCCAGAACTACTCAGTACTCAAGCTGAGGACAAATCAGCCTCAGTACAGCAGGATAATCACCTCCTTTGCCTGGCAACTTAAACATAGTGTTTGCTGCACCCCAGGGTGAGGTCTGTCCTGCGTGTTTGGGCTTCTTACTGGCTCACACTGAGCCAGCTGCTGAGCAGCACCCCCTGGTCTTTCCCACAGGACTGATCTCTGACTAGTCCTCTCCCAATTTATATTTATGCCCAGCATTGCTCTGTCCCAGATACAGAATCTGGCCTCTTGTCCCTCAAGAGAGTCAATAGCACCTCCTCATTTAGTATCATCAACAGATTTGCTAATGGGGCATTCAACTCCTGCATCCAGATTGTTGATAAATATATTGAACCGAACTGGTAGCCATGAGTGTTTATATTGCATTTGTAGTTGGTAACTGTTGTAGAGCCAAATGGATCTATAATATGTTAATTCCCAACTGCATAGAAATTTCCACTGTGTATTCCTGCTGCATTACTCTGGTTTGCTCTTTTTGTGGGAAGGAGATAAACAGAAACACGCGACCTCTGGTTTGATGAGGTGGCATCTGTGATGTCTAAATACAGGCTTGAAATGGTTCCTGGCATAACCTTGGCTACATCCATGCCTTCTGTGTTCCTGCTTAAAGCCCATAACTTCTGGCAATATAGAATACTGCTGTTCTTAGTCCTCTGGCTTTGCAAATGTGTCCTCACTTCTCAGCCTCTTACATGGAATTGCACACTGTAGTGGTTTAACCCGGGCTGAGTACCAGGGGCCCACTACAGCCACTCTCTCACTCCCCCTTGCCCAGCTATAGAGGAGAGAGAATATAACGAGAGGTTTCGTTATTTATGATAAGGACTACAGCAAATTCTTTTTTAATCACCGTCACAGGCAAAACAAGACTCCATGTGGGAATGGTAGTCAGGTTTATTACTAACAAGATCAGAGCTAAGAGTGAGTGACTAAAAGACACCTTTTACCCCCCACCCCCTCCTTCTTACATCCAACCTATTCTCCCGCAGCGGTCAAGGGAAAAGGCGAGGTGGGAAGGGGGGGGATGTTGCTGTGGTCAGCTGCTGTTCTCAGCCGCTGCTTAGGGAGAAGAGTCCTTCCAGCCACATTCCATGGGGTCCCATCCCTCACAGGATACAGTTCCTCTCACAAACTGCTCCGGCGAGAGTCCATCCCA